>NQII01008131.1:12984-85647 GCA_002778355.1 Clitarchus hookeri
CTGCTACACTTCCCTCTTCGCGGCGGCCATCTTGGCGGCCAGCGTGGCGTCGGCCTAGGGATTCTCTTCGGGGGGCAGCCATCTTGGCGGCCAGCGACGTCTTCGGCTACACTTCCCTCTTCGCGGCGGCCATCTTGGTGGCCAGCGTGGCATCGGCCTAGGGATTCTCTTTGGGGGGCAGCCATCTTGGTGGCCAGCGATGTCTTCGGCTAAACTTCCTCTTCGCGGCGGCCATCTTGGAGGCCAGTGTGGCGTCGGCCTAGGGATTCTCTTCGGGGGGCGGCCATCTTGGCAGCCAGCGACGTTTTCGCCCAAACTTCCCTCTTCGCGGCGGTCATCTTGCCAGCCAGCATCGTCTTCGCCTTGGCGTTGGCCTAGGGATTCTGCAGGTGGCCATCTTGCCAGCCAGCGGGCTCAATTCCTCTTCGCGGCGGCCATCTTGCCAGCCAGCTTCGCCTTGGCATCGGCTTAGGGATTCGCCCCCCCATGGCTTACACCTTGGCGGCGTCGGCCTAGGGATTCGAAAATGGCCGCCATGAAATGTTCAAGAAAAAATAATTTTTTGGAACTTTTTAAATTTTTTGGAACTTTTGAAATGTTGATACTTTTCATAAGTTCATTAAAAAAACTAATTTTTAAAAATTATTTTATGAAAAAATTTGTTTAAAAAAAATAAATTTTTTTAAATAATTTTTTTGCAATTTTGCAAAGTTTTTGCACATTTTGGCACTGGCTGCCAAAATGGCCGCCGTTGGCACTTGCTGCCAAGATGGCCGCCGTCGCAGTGGAATGCAAACGCATGCAGTTTGTCATTTCCNCATGGCTTACACCTTGGCGGCGTCGGCCTAGGGATTCGAAAATGGCCGCCATGAAATGTTCAAGAAAAAATAATTTTTTGGAACTTTTTANGGGATTCGAAAATGGCCGCCATGAAATGTTCAAGAAAAAATAATTTTTTGGAACTTTTTAAATTTTTTGGAACTTTTGAAATGTTGATACTTTTCATAAGTTCATTAAAAAAACTAATTTTTAAAAATTATTTTATGAAAAAATTTGTTTAAAAAAAATAAATTTTTTTAAATAATTTTTTTGCAATTTTGCAAAGTTTTTGCACATTTTGGCACTGGCTGCCAAAATGGCCGCCGTTGGCACTTGCTGCCAAGATGGCCGCCGTCGCAGTGGAATGCAAACGCATGCAGTTTGTCATTTCCTTACCAAGCTTCTCAAGGTCGAATCCCGAATCCCTGTCATGACGCTGTGTTTGAATGCCCTATTTCTCACTACTCACACTCGTGTCGCAGTTTATTAAGCACTTTTGAAAGCCCCGTATAGTATATCATCACTGCCCACTGTGCATCATTCCACCCATCTAATGCAATCACTAATATTTCCATGAACGTGTCGAATGATATCCAGGAATCGGCCTAGAGTTACTGCGATATAAACGTCAAATATGTTGCTATCAAATTACCGCCTATTCTAGTGAGTATGAAACGCAACGAAACGAATTTCTACGAAATTAATTTAAAAGCTTCAATTTCCAGAAGACAGGACACAAAACTATTTACACCGTATTTCGCTTCCAAAATTACTATCGATGCACCAATATTCAATTTAATTATAATGTACATTTGCGAGATGGAAATATTTTTTCAATGGTTATTTGAACATTTTTAAGATAGCCGTGCACTTATAAAAAATATCGTTATTGTTACCTGACAACTTTTGAATTTAAAAAGTTGATTTGTTTAATATTAGCGTTTCCGTAATGTTTTCATATTAGTACTGATACAGCTATTAAGTCAACCCGCGACAGCAAACACGAGGATCACCATCGAAACTCATTACCCTCTCCTAGAGGTCAAAGCACAGGATTATAACCCCCGAAGTCTTCCTTCTGCTGACCATGAGAAGCGATGTGTGAAGCTACAAAGATGTACAATTATTCAGCTTGACAAAACTAACAGAAGATTGTGTTAATATCAAAAGCTCCAAACATTATCGAGAAATTCATGAATAAATTTACGAACTTAACTTGGAACGTTNGATTGTGTTAATATCAAAAGCTCCAAACATTATCGAGAAATTCATGAATAAATTTACGAACTTAACTTGGAACGTTTGCAACTTACACCATTCCAGACATACGAAGTGGTACATTAGCGTTAAACGGCTGGTTTAAGCATCACGTGCCTTCAAGAAAATTCTACTTTTATTTGTGCTGCCGAGATACGGACATTATGCTGCTTTATTTAGTGTGATTTCGTTAAAAAATAATAGAATTTTAGATTGTTGTGCATGGACGCCATTCTGTCAATTTTGATATACGTTAGTCGTTATGAAAACGTAAAATAATNAATTTTAGATTGTTGTGCATGGACGCCATTCTGTCAATTTTGATATACGTTAGTCGTTATGAAAACGTAAAATAATTTCGTGTCTTAAAGTTTTACAGTAATTATCATTTACATAACAACTGAGATATATAAAAATTTACAGAATAGTGTCCATGCACAACAATCTAAAATTCAATTTTTTTTTAAATAAATCACACAAAATAAAGCAACATTATGTCTATATCTCGGCAGCACATATCAAAATCGTTAATAAATATACACACTGGCGATCGGTACTGTAGCAGTGGTCGTGCGAGTGGGAGTTTCTATGGAAACGGAGGTTTTTTTCCTAGAAAATTCACATACCTATTAGCGATCAACGTTTTTAAGAAATGTTTATTAAAATGTTTTCATATATATAATAATTTTTTATTAAAACCATCTTTATTAAAATAATTTCTAGGATTACGGGTTGCAGGAATGGCCGGCCGTGTGGTGTTTGCGCCGAGAGGTGAGATGAACAAGGCCGCCGGCCGCGCCTGTGACGTCATCGCGTACAACTCCGCACTCCGATCCCGAATCCCGTTGCCACCGGACGAAGATAACCTATCTACTCGCATACTACTCTTTGAAATCACTTTTAAATATAAGTATTTTTGGAGAACCTGCAGCCGAGTGTTGCCGTNTCTACTCGCATACTACTCTTTGAAATCACTTTTAAATATAAGTATTTTTGGAGAACCTGCAGCCGAGTGTTGCCGTTGGAATTCATAAACATCCCTTACAAACGCAAATAGACACGATGCTGTAAAGTTGATTTCAATAATATAGCTTTCATTTGGAAACAAGATTCAATGGTATGATTTAACGAAATCTNCGATGCTGTAAAGTTGATTTCAATAATATAGCTTTCATTTGGAAACAAGATTCAATGGTATGATTTAACGAAATCTGACATAATGATAAACTTGCATGACAGTACAGTAGCTTATCGAACAATGAACAGCTGACCTATCTGTAAGAGTTGCGCTTGTGGTTCTAGATTATCATCAACTGTCACCAGCTGAGATAAGTGAGTTTATGAGTACACATAAAACTTCTGAAAGATAACAGTTTAAGCGGTGCTATCGAGTAAAAGGTTTTTAACGAACGAGGCCGATANTACACATAAAACTTCTGAAAGATAACAGTTTAAGCGGTGCTATCGAGTAAAAGGTTTTTAACGAACGAGGCCGATATCACTGATTACTATATAATAGTATCACGTGTTCCGCTACTAGTTNGAGTAAAAGGTTTTTAACGAACGAGGCCGATATCACTGATTACTATATAATAGTATCACGTGTTCCGCTACTAGTTGTACTCTGAAAATATTAAATTCAGATCCTCTTTTGTGATTGGATGATTTTAATTGTCACGTGTCTTAGATATTTGCCCAAAAGTCACCGAGTTTCGCTGTCGGAGTAGCTTCGTTGCGATTGGCCCAGTCAAGTAAGAAAATGCCTTTCCACAAAGACACGCAGCCAATAACGCAAGAGTGCACGTAGGATATTGAAATCTGGTCTGCGCGCACATCTTTTTCCGGAAAAGCAGGTGCCCTTAATAATTAATATAATGCGGCTAACTTGCAAATCCTTTCTGAGTTATTCAGAGCTTTCCCAACGTGTCCCGAAATTGTTGTCCTTCTTTCTTAACGAAAAGAAGCAATCAAAAAGATCTGGGCAGAATTTGGAACATAAATTTCCCTATTAACCTATCATTAGTAAAAGTGCGCGTATTTTGTTAGATATTGTATGAAGCCAACTATACATTATACCGACTGTTACAAAAAGATTCATCCGGTTTCAAAAAGGCTATAAATTAAAACCAAGGAAAAGATAAACATGCGGTAAAGTGTGAAATATATTACTGACAATAAAGTTTTGGTTACATTTATCAAAAATACTGAATATTCCCCCATACAGACACACGGCATATATTTACACGATAGTCAAATTCGTCCCGCACATTAGCGAGTAGTTCTGGTGTTACTGCAGCCACTGCTGTGCGGTTTCCAAGTTCTTCCATTGTTGTAGGAAGGGGCGGTACATAAATTGAATCCTTCAGAAACCGCCACCAGAGATAATCAAAGACAGCGAGATCGGGCGACCTCAGTGGCCAGTGGTGTAATGCCAAATCAGCAGGTCCATGACGGCCGATCCATCGCGGCGGAAGCTCGTTGTTCAGGAACGTTCGAACTTGCAAGTACCAGTGCAGTGGTGCTCCGTCCTGCTGGAAAATGACATCCGCGTAATTTGCCTGTACCTGCGGTAAAAGCTAGTTCTTCAACATTTGAATGTTTGAAATTCCTGTGGCAGTGTTGTCAGGCAAAAAGAACGAACCATAAACCTTTTCTCGGGAAACGGCGCAGAACACATTCACTTTAGGGGAGGCTCTCTCACGCTGGACTACATGCCGCTGCTCTGATCCCCATATCCGTACGTTGTGGTGGTTCACCGCACCACTCAGATGAAACGTGGCCTCGTCACTGAACACTAAGCGCGAAGGAAAAGTGTCCACTTCCGTTTTCTTTACGAGAATGAATACACAAAACGTCACATGTAGTCGTTTATCACTTTGGCGTAGGGCGTGTAATGAATTAAATCCTGTATGATTTGAATAACAAACGCCGTTGCAAAACACGCCAGACTGTCTTACGGGAAATAGCTGGCTCTCGGCTGGTATGACGAGTATACTTTTGTGGCCTTCTCACAAAACTCCTCCGAATGCACCCAACGTCTTCGTCGGAAACACGGGGGCGACCTGTTGATTTCCCCTTACACAGACAACCTGTTTGTCGAAACTGCTAGTGGCAACGTCGAATGCTGTGAGCATTAGGGGGTTCAGTGTCGCACTATCGCCGAAAATCACGCTGCACAACTGTCAGAGACTTGCAGTTATTGAAATGGAGAACGCAAAAAGCCTTCTGCTGTGGGGTCGTCATCCTGACACATTCTGAAGAGAGCTAGCCTGCTGGCTACTGACTGTCTACCCACCAAGGAGGTACCTAGCGGAACCCAAGTGAAACATTTCAATCCTCGCTTAGCAGAGAACGTACATGCTCGCTGATGTGTGTGACCCCGGCTTGGCTTAACCGAGCACCGAATCGGCACCCAAGTAAATCAAAGCTCAATTTAAGGAAGTGGAGGGATATTGAGCATTTATGATACTTGTAAGGAAAACTTTGTCAGAAATGTATTTCACTCTTTACCGCGTGATTCTCTGTTTCTTAGTTTAAAAGCTTGAAATAGGACGAATATTTTTGAAACGAACTGTAAAATAAGACAAGAATTAAAAATACATATAAATTTCACCTTAAAAAAAAAATCTGGGTTTTCTCATTTTTATAATTATTATAGTTAGATGAATATAAAGAAAAACCTTATCAAATCTTAGCGCGATAAACTTTTAATTATAGTTTCTTCGAATGGACAGTATTCTAACCCGGCATTTTGATTCTCAAAGAAGGAAAGGGTCAGTCAGTTTCGTCACCTTTTCTGTGATTGACGCCGTTTGAATGTAAAGCTATGCATTTGAATATTTCCATTACCGACGATATAATTATATTTATAGTACTTGTGAAAAGCTTAATATACGATCTTTGACTTAAATCAGGCATTTTTGTAATGTGAGTTGCACCCCTTTTCACATGGTTCTGATGGGGCTTGTACAGCTGGGCAAGTTTAATTTTTGTAATTGAAAATGACTCCAATGTATGTCTGAGAGGACTGAAAGTGTTTTTGGAAAATTCAATCACGATATTGTGTTCATTTACCTAGACGATCTTTGTATCTACATTAGTTCTTTGGATTATCATGTTAGGCATATTACATCAGCACAGGAGACCTTGTGGGAAGTTGGTTTAGTTGTAAACCCAGACCAAATAAAATTTATCAAAAGCACTGTTAAGTCGTAGGGTTCTATTATTCCCAATGGTAATTGTTGGACCCAGATAAAAAAAAGCCAGCAGTAGGCTAAATATTCCAGGTCCTGGAAATGTTTAGTGTGTAATGTTTAGTGTTTCCGTCGCTTCATGGTTGTTTCAGGATTTTGTTTAAGTTTACTCAAGGATATGCGCAGATCGCTGATTATGTTGTTGCTTTGAAAATAAAGGATGTAAATTTTGTATGGAATCCAGCACTGAAACAGATTCGCCAACAACTGAAAAAAAAAATGCTTGACTGCTTGCCCAGCTCTGCGTTTACTGGATTTTGTTAGGAATTTTACTTTCTAAGCACATGCTAGTTCGGTTGACCTATGTGCAGTGATGAAGAAAAATTAACTCCTGTCGCATATGCGAGCCGCATTTTGTGACCTGCTGGTAAGAACTGCTTTCTTGTGAACGCGAATATTTGGCTGTGGTTTAGGATATGGAACATGTAACCTGATATTTGTAGGTTCATCCATTTAGTTTGAGTTCCAAAGTACTCTATAAGTTTGGATATATAAAGGTTTATGATTGTAAATAAAATTTTAGAGAAATAAAAGTTTTGAACTATTATACAATACTCTAACCAATTTTCATGAAAATCCATTCAGGGAAAATATTTACAGAATATTTTCAACAGCTGGTTTCTGATCACAATTTTTAGGAAAAATTGTACAAAAATTTTATAGAGGATAAAGATTTAATACCTTAATACAAAATTGTTTGATTTTCGAACGTGGAGCTAATTCGAGAAAGTATACCATTTAGGGTCCAGAATTTTTGTTTTGTTACAAGTACATAAGAAAATTTATCTTTGTTGACGCAGTGTCGTAAAATTATTGAATGTTAAAGAATATAACATTTAATTTATGAGAAGAGGTTAAATATTTTTAAAAGAAAAAGTAACTGAAGTTTAAATAATGCATTTATATTGTAACTTGAATCCAAAAACCAAATGGAAATATTGCTGTTTATGTCACTTAGGTTTAAATAGAGGAACTACTTGTGAATGAGAAACAACAGTAATTTTGAAAGAAAGACTATATAACAATAATTTTAAATATTACATTTTAAAAATAACTGTTAAAGTAAATGAGTTAAATCTCCATATAAAAAACGAAGTTTCTGACTGACTCACTCACTCAATAATCAACTCAAAGTGCAAACCACTGGACGCAATATCATGAATATTTGAGTATAGCCCCTTAGGGTGCAGGCACCAACTAAGANCTCAAAGTGCAAACCACTGGACGCAATATCATGAATATTTGAGTATAGCCCCTTAGGGTGCAGGCACCAACTAAGAAAGCGTTCTTCGAAATTCGACCTCTAAGAGGGTGGAAGGCGGTAAAATGTGTTTTCCAGGACTCGTCTAAAGTTTATTNGCGTTCTTCGAAATTCGACCTCTAAGAGGGTGGAAGGCGGTAAAATGTGTTTTCCAGGACTCGTCTAAAGTTTATTATCCAAATAAGATATCCTTATGCTCTTTGGTTTATAATGATGCTTATATAAAAGCCTAAAAATAAGTTTTCGAATTTTTTTTTTAAATTCAACATTTAAGGGGGCGAAAATGGGTAAAATGTAATTTTGAGAACTCCTCGATAGCCTATTAACCCAATAAGATAACGTAATGCTCTTTACTTATAAAAAGGTTGTCTACATTAACTCTTAAAAATGATTTTCATTATTCTCCGATAATCATACCTAATAAGGTGAAATGAGGTTAAAAAATGTTTTCGTGGATCCCTCAATAACTTATTAACATAGTAGATTATCGTTATGCTCTTTGATTCCAAAGATTGGCTACATAAATACCTAAAAAATAATTTCCCGGATTTTTAGAAATTAAACCCCTAAAAACGCGAAAAGAGGCCAAATGTGTTTTTGATTATAAGATACCCACATTTTATCGTTCCCATGTCTGTAAATTTCAAACCAAAATATGTAATTAAAACTTATCAAACGATATAAGTATGGATACAAAGAAAAACTGTTTCATTCTCGAAAATAAAATTTGTATTTCCCTTACAGTTGCAGACAAAGTTGTTAGAACTGATCAGGATTAACAATTAAATATCTCGTTTGCAATAATTGCCTCATCAGTATAATGTATCACGCTATGTTCTTTTCATTCTTTATGATTTTTTTAACAGCGTTTAGATCGCGTTTTATATTACATTTATTAATTTCGTTTGTCATTTTGGATGGAGTGTGAATCGGGATATAATTCCCATGTCAGCTCCGCAATAACCGGTCTTTGTGTTGTAACTTTGAAGTGTTTCTTGCAAACATAACTGCCAGAAGGAAAAACTTGCGAAACACCTAAAGAACTGATAAAATCACGCGTAAAAACAATAGCTAAAACATTTGTTCACTTTTTCGTTTCAAACAAATCAGAACTTTCGTTCACGAAAATAATATTTAACGTAACTTGAATATATCCCAGTAGCATTAATACTAGAAATGTTCAGAAGACAAAATCATTAATCCAATCTTTAGTGTATTTAAACAAAGTGAGTCAACAAATAGTTTCAAAAAATGCTGCCATAGAAGACGTAACGACGATTGAGCAACGTCAGCGATATGCTAAACCATTAGAATAACTTGCTCAAGTTGTTCGAAGGGGTACAAATATGTGGACACAGTTGTAAATATCTATGATGCAGTCCATTACCCTGTGGAATTCAACATACTCTACCCTCCTGGCTTACCACCACACAAGCTTTTCCTCCAAGTTGGGACTCCAGTAATGTTGCTGCGATACGTTAACGGCCTCGCCAACCGAGCCGGCAGCCGCGAACTTCAAATGGGGAATCAATATTTTCAATGTTAAACTAAATTACTTCTCATAATAACAAATTTCACTTAAAATTAAAAAAATTAAAATTTTAACTGTTTACAAATATATATGCGTTCAATCTCCAACAAAAAATCTTTAGTTGAAAATACTGCCACAAAAAATTACTCAAGAGATCTTTGTCCGGATTTAGCATTTAATTCCCCAAACCCTCATGCATCGTGAAGCCTGGCCTTAACCTGCCAAAACGCTTTAGTAGCACAATGTTCTAAGTAAAGGCTTGGCAAAAGACGTAATCGAGGCCACAGTCTTCATTGGAGGTGTAGCCAAAGTGAGTGATGCGAAAGGGTGGGGGAGGGAGGAGGGGTTATGTTTTCATAACGCGCATACCAATCATTCCATCCGAGTACCCTTTGGAGTTAAAAAAAATTGAATTTACCCTCAATGTCTGCTTTGCTATAAGTAAAAATAAGGACCAGGGATAGTCACTAAAGGTGTCAGGGATAGACTTCATGGAGGACTGCTTTTCACATGGCCAACATTAAATGGCCTGCTCCAGAGTAACCGCACTTATGAACTTGATAGTCCTAGCACCGGAGGGCATAACTACTATTGTGGACTGCATAGAGGTCCTTCGGTAAATGAAATTAGTATCTGCTTGGTGCAATACAAGCACGCGAAGCCGTGAAAATAAACTAGTAGTAAAAAAACTGATTGAATAAGTTTGTCACTAAATATTTAAAGACTTTTTTAGGGGACCGAAAAGTGAAATATTCGCGTTGATAATTTTTATCCTACTGTATATAATCAAATTATCGCTACGAATTACTTTACCTGAGTAAATTACTGAAGTTTGTGAATCTACATAGTTCGCAATTGGTTACCTAAAGGAACAATTTTTTTTCAGTACGTTCAGAATGTGTGATTTAAGTTCATCAAGCAAGTTAAATAATTTCTATCATTAATAAATGTATAACGTAATAGTTTTTGAAAAGACAAAAAAAAAACNTCATCAAGCAAGTTAAATAATTTCTATCATTAATAAATGTATAACGTAATAGTTTTTGAAAAGACAAAAAAAAAACATTTTTTTTTGTTATAAATCATTTTATATATTTTATATCTTCAGGGTGTCTGATAACTGTGACTCNAAAAAAAAAACATTTTTTTTTGTTATAAATCATTTTATATATTTTATATCTTCAGGGTGTCTGATAACTGTGACTCTTAAGAAGTCAGTACTAAAACATTTTCTGTGAAAACGTTGTTAACTCTAACACGCGTATATCGGTATATGTGTATATATATGTCGCTTATAAGTGGGCTTATGGCATACTTGAAGTGTGCGCAGTGCGACGTATGGTAGGTTCTGGCTCGCCTGGCATCCTGCAGGGATCCGAGATACAGAAGTGCGCGTGCTCGACAGTTCGAACATTACAGCCAACTATACTTAAAAGTGAGCTAAAAGCATACCTTATGCATGCGCCGTGCGATGTATGTTAGATTTTTGTGCCCTGGCATCCTGGTAAAGATCCGTGATACAGAAGTGCACATGCTCAACAGTTTGTACATTACAGACAACTGAACTAATGAGAGAAATTGCATAATGGGGCAATGAAATCCAACATTCTTTAGACAAGATGGATGGTGCAGGCATTGAAAGACAGTGCGTGAAGTGGACGGTATTTTATAGGTGAGAGGGCGACCATGCTGCTGCTGACAAAAGCCATGTAAGTGTAATTGTTGTTTTTATCCTACTGATAGTTATTACAGAATAGGAAATAAATGTTTCCCGTGAGCTCGCGCGAGTGCCGGCTATGTCCTGTACCAGGCACGCAGACAAGTTGAAGGTACAGCAGTGCGTGTGTGCTCTCGAATGCCCGGAGAAGTTGGAGGGACAGACTTGCGCGGTATTGGCTCTGTATTAATTCATATCAATTTTATGTAGTAACGCGACCTGCCCAAATTTTTATATGTTTATATAATTAATTTTTGTGAATGTTAGAAAGACCGTACTTCTTTGTGTTATTAATTTATCTATATATAACTTTTATCCTTATATGAAGTATGTGTATGTGTATATGGGTGCAGTGGCTGCAGTTTCTTTTCTATGCATATTTATCATTACACATCCTCTTCTATTTTTTTCAAGATAAAAATGAGTTAATTGTCTGGAGAATGCATAGGCCGATGCGTGTATCTACTACATCTCTGCTCATAACTGTGCAATGGTGATTATATATAAATATATAACATCGAGTTATGTCAACATTATGTTGTCCCACATGTTNCTCATAACTGTGCAATGGTGATTATATATAAATATATAACATCGAGTTATGTCAACATTATGTTGTCCCACATGTTGTGATGTTAACAACTATACATTTATTCATATTTAAACATCCTCTTCTCCTATGATGCAGTGATCTTGTTGTCAACACGTCCGACTGGCGACCCAAGAGGTGTTAGAACGATCCTGCATGCGCCCAGGCCTTTTTTTTTTTAGTTCCGAAACACCTACTGACAAAAAAAAAATTCCCAGAGCTTATGGCTGGTGCCGTTTAGAATTACGCCTCACACAATGCTTGCATGCCCCTGCCGGCGACGAGTGAACCAACACACATGCACAAAATGGCCGCTCCTATACCAGTGCATCTAGCCGCGAAATTTAGTACTTCAAACACTCTGGTGGCAAGCGCGAGAATAAAAGATTGCCATCTACAGCAGCCGACTGGTTGCAGGCGCGGGAATTAAAAATAGCTTAGCACACTCTGGTTATGGATGCAGGAATCAAATATGGCTGCCTACAGCTGACGATATGATGAGGGAACATCCAAGATGGAGGAATCGATAAACAAGACAGAGGAAAAGGTGAAACTAAAGGAGACCACGAGGAATATGAGAAATCCCCAAAGGAAGGAACGAACGGGAGAGAGACAGGAAGGTTTGAGGGAGCATTAGAAGAAAAAAGAAACAAGAGGTAAGACAAAGGAGATGGGAAGGAATATGAAAACTCCCCTCCACCCCAGAGATAGAACAGGTGAAAGCGAGAGACAGGAATGAATGCCAGAGTATGAGAAAAAATAACATAGGAATGTCAGAGCGGGAGATAAATGTATCGGAATGCAAGAACACGAGGAGTCGAGTTGGAATGATTGAGCAGGAGGGATAAAAGGAAATTCCAAAGGGAAAAAAGGAAAATCTTAGATGGCCACTTTTGTCGAGGAATGACAGAGCAGGAGGTTTCCGCGTGACATCATCCAAGAGGGCCGCCGTGGCGCCATGGCTCCGCAGCCAGTAGCCAGGTGGTGCAGAACATACCTATTCTAACTACTTAAATAGGAATTAAAAACAATATGTTAAGGAGAATTGGTTCAATTTAATCTTACTAATATTATAAATGTGAAAGTTTGTGTACGGATGTTTGTTATTACTCAGCTCCATTACGGCAGAACGGATTTTGATGAAATTTGGTATGCAGGTAATTTTGGTCCTGAAATAGGACATAGGATACTTTTTATCCCGGAAAATTGTACGTTTCCTGTGGAATAACAACAAAGCGTAATTCTGCAACGGCTGGGAAAGTACCGAAGTATTTTTTTCTTCTCGTGTGAGAGTTTATCATGCCGCCCAAGGACTTCTGAAATTGCTTTACTACTGCTATCAATCGATAACAACCGGGACCGAATATTTAACGTCATCCGAATCCCGGAAGCGCTCAGATATTATGCCACTCAACGGTCACCCATCCAAATGTGTGCCGCTGGGAACGTTGCCTAACTTTGGTGATCGATGAAGATCCCTCAGGCAAGCGCAAAAAGCAGTACCTACGTACACTTTTTTTTTTAAAGCCACAAATTGATGAAACTCATGTTTTGATTTTCATACATCGACAATGGAAAGCGGAAATGTGGTAACTACGCGATAGTTTCACAGATACATGCCAAAAACAATACCCTACTTCTTGGCTATCGGGTAAAATATATTTTCTTCCTTTTGGGTTGCCGTAATCAGTTAAAAATCTAGGCCAAAATAGTATAATTTTATAATTCTGTTTTNTTGGGTTGCCGTAATCAGTTAAAAATCTAGGCCAAAATAGTATAATTTTATAATTCTGTTTTCACATAAATGAATTGTCCTTTCCAAATTTTACCCGGGAGAAGCTTGGCCGGTTTGGTAGTAATTGATATAGCATCGANACATAAATGAATTGTCCTTTCCAAATTTTACCCGGGAGAAGCTTGGCCGGTTTGGTAGTAATTGATATAGCATCGATGTGCACATGTACGTGTAATAAAAGTTTTTTGTAAAACATTGTAACAGTTGATTAAACTTTCCTTGTTCTATATGTTTTTAGATGGTGCATATTTTATAAATATTTGCGGACTTAATCGTTTAGATGTAAGGTGAGGGACGAAACATCCATATCTCACCACCAAGGTCAATCTTAACTTTTTTACGTGAAAACAATACAGGTGCTTGAGCTACAGATACAATAGCAGTTTGATTAATTACAGTTTCAGGAAGGGCAAAAGTTTTCCAACATATTACATCACGAACATCGATTTGGTTAATATAATTTACAGCTACAGAGGATTGTTATGCGAAAGACGATAGAAACACATATCTAACAAACCACTACCAGGATTAGCTGTCATACCTTGAATACCAAATTTATACAAAAAAATGCAAAACACAACTTTCTTTAGCTTGTTGAACTTGCTTAACAAACACATTATCATCTTTAGCAACATCAGTTCTAAAACCTCCAATATTACGAAAAACATATCTTGAGTAATATCTCCTTTGATAACGACGCGCAGACGGCATTCTGGATGTGACCCACTGATTCAGTTCACAAACTCCGCGGCAACACTCGGTAACTTTAGGCGTTGCCGCACGAGGCAGGATAATGAACTTGCAATATTTTCATTACAAAGGAATGTAAGTTGATACAATAATTATACATAATTCGGTTTTAGTTGCGCGAGCGTTATTTCAATTTCATTTTAATGTTTTATTGTTATTGAAAGTTACTAACTAATCATGGTAAAACGAAAACCTTGAATTAATGTTCATGCAATGTTTCTAATGCACGACCTTTAAAACTGAGGCCAACATACCTGAACCGTCAAAACCGGTTGAGATGAGACCGCCGGTACCGCTTGGAAGCCAGCGATAATGTCACTCACTTCGTCTTCAAAGCGTGTAACACTTAATATTGCTCGTTCCACAGTCACACTTATCTTCAATGCGTGCATGCGTGATATCGGTGATATTTGGAAACCTTCAAATTTATCTTTGTTACCTGCGATTAACATGACGTAAACGTGATAATCAATTTTTCGATAACGCTACTACGAACTTTACATCCACTTGAACAATGATAATTAAATTATAAAATAAAAAATTCAGTTGATTAGGTTAGAGTTACTTCTCTGTCACCAGAATCATTCGTACAATAAGTTCAAAGAACATGGCAGCTACTAGGCTGTGTAGTATGTAACATATGAAAGGGGGAAAACACTAAGTAACATATGGTCGATTCAGCTTCCCTTCTATGTAATTGCCTTTCAAAGCTAAGGGAGCCTTACTATGTTTGTGTCTCTCGTGCTCGTATATGATGTAAATGAACGTCATCGAGCAGGATAGGTAACTCAATCCTATAGATTGATCCGGATAATCGTCATAGATGGCGCAAACGGGCCCGCTACCCACAATTCCACCCCAAACATTTAGCGTGAACAGATGTTGGTTCCGGGACTGTGTTATTTCATGAGGGCTCTCATCCGCCAACTCCTGGACATTTTTAAAATTAATGATGCCATCCATAGTGAATATCTCCTCATTCGTCCAGAGCACCTGGTGTCCTCGGCGAGCCCCTGAACTCGCCGAACGTGGTAGGAGAACCGTCGTTTTCCTTGAGGATCCTCCGCACTGCTATAGTGCACACACTCTGCTTATGCAACAGCACTGGTTCTTTTGTCAGGGGTGTTGGGCGGTGGTGCAGTGATTAAGCTACTCGTCTCCCACCTAGGCGAACCGGGTCCGCTTTCCGGTAGGGCCGCTACCGGATTTTCTCATGTACGAGTCGTGCTGGACGATGTAACTGGTCGACGGATTTTCTAAGGGATCCCTCGTTTCCCCTGTCCTATCATTCCGGAGCTGCTCCATTCTCACCTCAATCACCCTCATCGGCTCTCAAGCCCTCGCTGTTAGGAGCAGCACAAATCTCTTCCCCCACTCACTCACTGTGCAGCCCTACCTGTTCTGAAACCCACGAGCCGCGACTGCCCTTAGTGCGAAGTCACAATCGTAGTCCTTCAGTAATATGTCATTTAATCAGAACGCTTTTAACATGATATTCATGTCGCACTATTTAAGCGGGGTAAGTTTTGAATATGTGTTAATTATGTACGTGGCATCAACGAAAATAAAGTACTAAGTTACAAATCTTTGCTTCTTTCAAAAAGTAAACTTCAATTAGTGGTGCTCTTTCCTTATAAAGAATTTTGGTGATTATAAAATTAATTAAATTGTTTGTGTTTTTGTAATCAATTTTAGACAAGTATATTAACACCATCTGAAGTTACCGTACAGTCTGTGGCGACGATAATTTTGAAAACTTCTCTCTGGATGTATGTGTTTCTTAAAATGCCGTTTCTCGCCGTTTTATGGACTCAAATTAAAACTTTCTCGCCAACTTTAAAGTATTTGAAAGTAAATTGCAGGAGGGTCTGAAAAGGTGTTCGTCGCCGAGAAGTATCTTGATTGTAAAGTCACAAATGAAACCTGTTGCCTTTTAGAGTTAAGAGCATTGCATAGTTGTATTGTGAAACGGCTATTTGAGCAATGTGCGCTTATGTTAGCTTATACGCATCTACACCTATCATACATTCAATAAGCTTAATTGCTATATTTCTTTCCAATGTTTTGTTCGTCATTCAAAACTTTGGAGAATACGGATCGCCTAGTCAGCCAACAAATGTTAAAAACGGGACTGTACAAAAAACAGATAAAAACTAAGGCCCTCAATTTTTTTTCAGACAATCATTGCTACGCCAGTAACGTTCCAATGACACCACACTCAACCTACTCTAAAACCAGCTTTGTATGAAGTGGTCTCACGATAAAGTGTGATATTTTGACAAGAAATTATGCTACCAGTCCTTGGTTGTAAGAGAACATTCTAATACTGTGGTGGCTGGTTACTTTTAACACATGCATATTACATACAACAGTTCAATAAAAGTATAAACTCCACAGAGAAAAAGATAGAAATGTATATCTACGCGATACATGAAATAGGTCAAGTGATTTTAGGTTTCGACCAACTACGTATTCGAACGCTTTAGAAATGTTCACTTCACTAGGTAACTCCGACACAAGACAGTGTCACCCGCTAACTTGGTGGAGAGTCCAGTGTTGATACTCACAAGAACACATGTCGTAGAACACAAAGATAACATACAATATATTTGTGCGTAGTAACTGATTAAAATTTGAATAGAATGTCGGATTTAAGCATAAACGTATTACACTGATGTAGTAATGTGTTACAGATGTGGATGTATATTTTTATGGTTGCAACTGTTTGTTAAATAATTTTCATCAACACCTTGTAATTACATATAGACAGAAGTATGGAAAATATAACATGAATTATAATGATTCTTTAAAATTCACAATTAAAACTAAAATAACCTTTTTAAATTATTGGTTACATACGTTGTTTTACACGCAAGCACATAATTTATTACCTCAAATAAAAAGTGAATTTGTGTATTTTAAAATTATATAACACGGTATACATACTATTTTATTTATTCGCTTCGAGACTAAGTACGCAGATTCTTTATTAGCAGTACAGTGTCGGGTTAGATTATATCCACCCACTGCATTTGATGTTAGCAGTTCATGCTTAGCAATTTATCAGACGTTGGAAATTGGCTAAGCACTAGCCTTCTGTCCACGGGTAGCAGCATTTCGGAAACAACGATTTTCTGTTAACTGTTCTCTTGTTGCTGTGGGTAAAGTGTACCGTGACTCGACAAACTGCACCACTGCGAATAAACGACGTGGTAAATGAGGAGCACCACAGCAAACACTCTCATCCTGTATAAGTGAGAATTTCACTGTTTCAATCAGTAAACAGTTCCTGACTGATCCTTTGAAAAATGCTAGTTTTCCTTCACTTATTGATACAGTGAAATTTTACACTGATTCATCAGCCATTTTATTCACTGTTTTTACACCATTTTACAAGGTAACATGAACATCCAGTCTGTCATTCCGTTTTTTTAAGTCTTTCTTTTCGTTTTCACGTTAACATACAGCGCTCGGTCTGAAGGTTTAAACTGCGTTTAATGCGGCCAAGTGAGGGCTCTCATACGTGTTACTATTTGTTTTAACAATCCTGACGTTACCAATTAAACGAAAAACGAAAATAAAGGGCATTAAATTTAAAACTACATATTTTCGTTAAAGTAGTATAACACATATATTTTCCTCTTTATTATTAATGGTGGCTTCGTAGCTCAGATGGTAAGGTGGCGTGGTTTCAATCCCGACCAGCAACAGATCGTTTACATTTTTAAATTACGGTAAATTGAAAAATAGTAATAATAACTCTATATATATATTTATATAATTCACAGCACGCAGTTGGCCGTCACTTATTCAATCAGTGTAATTGTTTCGCAGGAAAAAGCAGCGGTTTTCCACTGATCCTAAGTGGAAACATTCCACTGATTCTAGTTGTTGAATTTCACTTTGAATTAGTTATTTACCACTGATTTGAATTAAGAGTTCTGCAACCGAGAATAAACGCCCTGCAACCACTTTTGTCAGAATGTAAGCTGAGGGTGGCAATGCTATGGTCTGGATGGAGATGTCTTGGCATTGTTTGTGTCCACACATAACTCAGGAAAGGCACTGTCAACTCATTTGGTTGAATAGGTGTTAATGATTTCTGTAGAGGATTACGTGTTTGGAAAGATCTACACCCGTTCATGTTTGCTGCTTTCCATGTCGTATTGAAATTTGGAGAGGTGGGTGATCTAGCATTATATCATTTCGAAGTTTTATTAGGCCAGAATTGCCTGTGAGTTATCGAAGTAGCAAGATAAAGACTTCCAATTATTTCCCGGGCAGCTTTAGGGACTACCTTGATCATCACGTTCGCTGTATGGATCATCCACCACGCACCCTTCAGCATCTGTCAATGCACTGCCATCTGATTGACTCCAGACACCCTTAGTAACCTTCCAGTATCTTATACTGGATCAGGGTGCAAGGTGGTGAAGTGTTCAGACTACTTGCCTCCTACCAAGATGAACCGGGTTCGATTCCCGGCGGGGTCGTTCCGAATTTGCGCCCGTGGGAATCGTGCCGGACGATACCACTGGTCGGCACGTTTTCTCGGGGATCTCCCGTTTAACCTGCCATTGCATAATGGCGATGCTCCATATTCACCTCACTTCACCCTTTTTTCGGCTCTCAATACCCCGATGTTAAGAGCCACACCTATCTCTCTCATCTGTCTTACTAGAGAATTATCATCCCGTGTAGCTGTTGTCTGTGTTGCACAATGCAGTTGTTCTGGACATAAGCTAGTTGACAGTGAGTAGTGTGAAAAGGGCGGATCTAAAACATTTGGCTTTGGCTTCAGGATTCAGGACTGGCTGGGGCGTCGTCGGGTGGAGCCGATGACGTCATCGCGGATTTTTCCTACTCATGCGTTTCCACTTCGACAACGGCCATTTTATCAATCAGTACGTAAACATCATGCTCTTGCATTCCATTTCGACGGCGGCTTTTTTTTTTAAATTTTTCCTTAATTCTCCAAAAAAGTTCTAAATTTTTTCAAAATGGTTTTCAAAAGTTATTTTTAAAAATTTTACTTTTTTTTTCCAAAAATTAATTTTTTCTCAAAATTATTCTTTTGAAATATTTTTTAAAAATAGTTTTTAATCACTTCCCCACTTCATGCTCTCACATTCCATTCTAGAGGGTTTTCTCCAAGTCTTCCCAATTTCCTGCCACGATGCCCCGACTGGTCTCTACTTCATGCTCTTGCATTCCATGCTAAAGGGGTTTCTCTGAGTCTTCCCAAATCCCCGCCACAATCCCTCTATTTGGTCCCTACTTCATGCTATTGTATTCCATGCTAGAGGGTTTTCTCCGATTCTCCCCAAATGCATGCCATGATGCCTCGACGGCCTATAATAAATAATGCCACCATACACTTCAATGGAACAGGCATGGCCTAACATGAAGTACGCCACCGTACACATCAACGTAGCGGGCGCGGCCTATCATAAAGGACGCTGCTGTACACATCAACGAAGCAGGCGCGGCCTAATATAGAGGATGCTGCTGAACACTGCGACGAAGCATGAGGCTTATCATAGAGGATATTGCTACACACCTCCATGAAGCGAGCAGCCTATCAGAAAGGATGCTAGCATACACAACGATAAAGAAGAAAATATAATATAGTTGTAAAAATATATTTACATAATATTTGGTAATACAATTAAAAAATATATATACATTTTCTACGCATTGTCTAGAAGGGGTTGAGAAGAGTTGGCAAAGCACCACCTTCCTCACCACTTTGGTTAACATGGGTGTCGGTGGCTGGTTGCTTCTGAAATCTACAGATGGTGTCCCGATGCTGTGTGACCTCCAAGCTGCTCCTAACGTCTCCGAACGGTACCCAGCGCCATGTGTGACCTCCGACCGGATGGTTGACCTGCGTCGACGGGGGCGTTGCTCGGCGCTGTGTGTGACCTCTGTCAGGATGGCTGAACCACGTTGACAAATACCTCTGATATATGCGGCGGGGCGGTGCTGAGTGCTGTTCTGAAAAAATATATATTTTTTGCAGTACGTTTTGCGTACCTAACATATATCTTTTCTTATTCTGACGTCGCGTTGTCTACACTTTATTTTTAAATGGTAAGAACTCAACACACATAAGAATTTGTTTTATTCTCAAAATATGTTTTCTTTCTATTTATCTAAGGAAAGGATTATAAAAGTAACTAGGCTTACTTGCGTAAAACATATAGGATAATTTGTATCATTTGTGCGAACCTAGTCTTGTTTTTTTGTAACTGTATACAAGAGAGAGAGAGAGAGAGAGAGAGAGAGAGAGAGAGACACACACACACACACACACTGGCCCTACCCAAATAATTTAATTTTTTAAATTTTTCATAGCTTAATATCGTAACATGATATTATTTAGACATATATTGTGAATATATATATATATCGTATTAAGACCACATATATATGGTCTTAATACGATAGCTGTGGTCTTGAAACAAATGTTAGATGTAATTATAAATTAATAAAAAAATATGTTAGGCTTAACTTGAAATGTATAAACTTTCAAAATGTAAAAAAATTTTCATTGTATAGCTAAATTTGTAGATTAATTAGTCACTTACACAGCAGCAGAATGGTATCCCTCACTGTTACCGTATGCATGGCGTAACCATGCAAACGGCTCCCGGACTTCGGACCGGGGCAGTAAACTATGCTAGCAAAAAAAAAAACACTATCAAATTTTTTTTTTCCTTAGACGTATATTGTCTAAGGGGAAAAAAAAGAAACACCGATAGTGTCGCAAGCATAGTGTACAGGTGGCTTACGACGCCGAAAATGAAAGACAAACCACCTAAAAAAAACAAAGCGGACAAAGGAACGCACAGATAGATTACAGTATAGGGAAGAATACAGAAGAGAGTGAGAGAAGGACGCCTAGACTCTGTAATTGCCTAGGAGTCCTGGGTCTCTAAGTGCGACACTGGTGAACAGTATATTACAGTGACAGAGAATCGCAAGTACGCCGTCGGAATATAAGTAAGATGTATTTCATACGTTAAGATATAATTTTTTTTTTACACTAGGTTAAGTATGCTGCGTTGTATGTGTGTATGCCACGGCTGGAGACGGTGTGTGTTGTTGATGAAGGTGGAAGGAGGAGACTGTGACAAAACGTATTTTTTTAATGTTATTTCGAAAACATTCTCTCCGAATGACGTACCTGTAGGAAGTCGCTCCACCACTCTCTCGCAGTATATATAGCCCCACAGATTTATAGATGTGTTACTTGTGATTTAGCATCTGCACGATACGTTTCTACTTCCAGAGCCGTCTACACATCACCGTTCTTTCAACCGCAACGGTTACTAAGAGTACGATTATTTCCACAACGCCGAGCGCTAAGCAACTGTTGAATTTTACACATATATAGTCTATTTCATGTAAATCGGCTAGAATTCTACTACATGATGAAAGTAGCGCACAATGTTTAAGTACTCTTTCACCATCAGCTAATACGTTCAGTCGAGACTATATATAAATTTTTTTATAAACATAACGATAGCTAACCTACTTGGAATTGAACTGTAATGGTAAACGGTCTTTAAAATATTTATAGTATATGATATCAGTCTAATAATAAAAAGTTATGATATATATATATATATATATATATGTAACCTTACAAGTAGTTAGAAATGAGCGGTTTGAACACAGCTTCGTGATGCGGATCGCCCAAAGCTTACCAAGCAAAAGGCAAAGTTTATGCTCTTGCATTCCACTGCTATGGAATCCATCTTAGCAGCCAGTGCAGAAACCAACTGCTCTAGCATTCCATTTCAATGGAAGCCATTTCGTTTTTGAAACATAATTTTCAATTTTTTTTTCGAAAGTAAAAAAAAATAACTATTTCAAAACTTAAAAAAATTATTTCTCAAAAGTTTTAAAACATTTATTTAATATTTTAAAACTTAAAAAAATTAATTTAATATTTTAAAACTTAAAAAATAATTTTACTCGAACATTCCATGGTGGCCATTTTTTTTGAGGCTATGTTCCCTGCGACGAATCCCCTAAGCCATTAAATCGACCGAGGCTACGATCACTGTTATTTCTCAGGTTTATATAATCATTATTCATACGAATTCATTAATAACTGTTTGCAGTATCAATACTGGATATTGAACAAACTAATTATTATTCGTAAGAATTCATTAAATACTTTTACACTATCGATATATTTGATTTGATACACACTGCCATTGGTGCTGCGGTGGAACAGCGGCTAGGCGCACAGTTTCTTCAGCGTAAAATAATTTATTCTTAGTAGCACTTAATAGTATTTGTTTTCAGGTGTACATGACGAACATTGACGCATGAACTCGACACTTGTGTAATATGTGCTGGTTGGCGCGTGTGTATAACTTGCACAGTATCTCATGTTTATTTAATAAATATTCATATGAAATTATTAAATACTTTTGCAGTATATTCCACCGTGAGATCTATTTTTTCTCAGGTGTACATAATGAACAAACCAATTAATGTTATTCAGATGCATTTATTAAATCACTTTTTGCAATACAATTGGTATACATTTAAATATCTTCCACATCATAATTCTGAGGTTTACATAATGAATGTTGATCAAACTAATTATTCAGATGAATTTATTAAACACTTGTTACAATATAAATACATTTAACATAGTTTTTTGGAACTTTCACGAATTTATCTTGCGATGTTCTTTTTTTATAATATATATGAAATGAAGTACAAACATATTTAAAAAAAAAATGTTATAATATACTTGGAATAATTTTATAAGTATCGCAAGTTATCTTAACTTACCAGTTGCTGCTCCGTCCTCCCGCTTACCACCTGCATGACATAACCATGCAGACGGACCCCGGACTTGGAACCGGCTGCTCACTATTCCTAAAACACTATCAATACATATATATTTAAATATATATATATATATATATATTGATAACGTCATAGGTATAGTGAACAGGTGGGTTGCGAAGCAGCAGGGGGAAGACAATTGAAGCGAACGCTTCAGCAATGAGAAACAGAATACGGACGAGCACTACAGTGTGATACAAACGACACGGTGTGTGATGGCAACACAGTGCGAGGGTGGGATGAAGAAAATAGCCAAATGTACATCTATATGCTATAGTATGCTTGGAAACCACACATGACAGATCATATAAAGTTGAATCTAGCATACGATACAGAGAGGGTAACAATGCTCATATGCTCGACAAGCGGTTGCCGACGATGACTCTACACACATATGTGCGACATGAAGTTGAATACAGTGAGTGTGTGTAATGGAAACATACGCAAAAGAGAGATACAATATGACAGTAGTGTGAGCTACAGAATAATACTTGCAAATGCACATCGTGCACCCATTAGCATGAAATATATGTGGGAAAAAAGGAACGCATGAGTGGTATACCTGGCAATACTACTTGCATGTGCTCCAGTATACCTCTGAGAAAAAAACATGTACAGGACGTGCTGGTAACATGCCTGGCAAGTAAGATGGTCGCTTGCATGCGCTCCAGCGTGTAACCACCCAGTATACCTGGCAAGGAGAAGATTGCAGCTCTTGCATGAGCTACAGTACACTGAATCAGACTACGCGGGACAATAAATTGCGTACCTGGCAAGCCACCCGGTCTTGCAAGGGCTCCAGTATACTGCAGGAAAAAAAAAAAACTGATAATTTACCTGACAATGTTAGGAACTTGCCTCTTGAACCAGATACAGTAGACTATCAGACAGCATACCTATAAGCCTCCAACACACTTGCACATGCTACAGTATGCTAATCGAGAGATATGGCTACCAACACCCTCAGCAATATTCGTGACAAGCGGAATACGACGATGCTTGTACGTGCTCCCGCACATGCCGGGAGAAAAGCACTCTTCCTGGCAGCATACATAACTATGTAGGCCTGACCCAGACCTGTTTTATTATTACGCCTGATAACCATAGGGGACATTAGTATGCCATCCTCCAGGACTTGTCTTTTGTCGTCCAACCACGAAAGAACCAGTTTGTTTGATTGCTCCGTGTAAACTTCGTAGTGGTACGACCTAATACCAGCGACCTCCACTCCCATGCAGCGCTGGGCCGAAAAGATGCGCCGATAATCGTCAAACATTATCGTATTTTCAACTACGCACCTTTGTATCCCCTTCGCGCGTTTCCCTACCATATTCAGGCAGCGGTATGCATACAGTTTCGCCCTCAACCCGACTAACTCAATCATCTCGTTACCCGCACACTCATCCTTGAACTTCCCAATTACTTTAGAATTGGTAGGCGAGTAACAAAGATGAGTTGTCGGGTAGCCGCTGGTATCGAACTCCGACATGAGCGCCGGGTTTATGGCGAGTTCACTGTAAAAGTCAGGGCAGGCGATCTCCATTACTAGGCTATTAGTATCCATGTAAAGGAGGTTCACACTGTCCCCATACTGCGCTCGCATTACATTGTAGTAAAATCTATACATGAATGTTTTTGACAGGTCGAGTACAGCAAACCGAGCGTATATGGGCTTGTCAAACACAATAGTCTCTTGTTGTAATTTCACCAGGGACAATGTCTCATCATATATAGTCCTGCATTTAAACGCAGGCTTTCCAATGAGCTTCTTCGCCCGAACTTCTCTACACACAAGTACCATACTCTGTCGTTTGCGCTTATTCCCCATAAGTTTGCCGTACAGGGGATAGACGAAATAATATAAACACCTGACATATACACAATATTTATTTATTAATAAGGTGTTGGGCCCCCATTTGCTTTTAGAACAGCTGCAATTCTTCATGGAATAGTTTCGTAGAGTGTCTGAATAGTTTCCAAAGGCATGTTGTCCCATTCTTGTACCAAAACATCCACCAATTGCTTCAATGATGGTGGAGATGGAAATCTGCTCCTCACTTTCTGCTCTAAAACTCCCCATAACGGTTCAATTATGTTGAGGTCTGGCCAGGGAAGATGTTTGATGAAATTCTGATGCTCCTCAAACCAAGACTGAACCTTTTTGGCTGTGTGTATGGGCACATTATCATCTTCGAATATGGCAGCATTTGGCAGCAATATGCTACTCATAGTAAGAACTTCATCATTGAGGATGTCGAGATATTCATTCGCAGTAATCCGGCCAGTGATTAGAATGAGAGGACCAGCTGAATACCACGATATACCCGCTCAAATATAACGGAACCTCCCCCATGCTTGACTGTAGGAAGCAGGCAGTCCGGATCGTAGGCTTCTTTTGGGATTCTCCATACATATTCCCGGCCATTTGTAGGAAACAATGTAAACGATGATTCATCGGACCATACCACATTCTTCCAATCATCAAGTGTCCAGGTTTTATGATCGTGGCACCACTTCTTTCGCAGCTTAGCGTTGGCTTCCGTTATAAAGGATTTCACTATGGAGCCCTTCCATGAATGTTAGCTTTGTGGAGCTCCCGGCGTACTGTTTTTGTAGAAACAGTATTACTCAAGTGAGTGTTGAGTTCTGCTGTCACTTCTGCCGTAGTAGTTTTATGTTGTATGGTCACAATCCTTTTTAATGTTCGTGGGTCTCCGTCAGTTAACTTTGAGTTTCGCACACTATTCCTCTTCGCCGATGATGTTTTACCATATTTTGTGTATGCTGTCATTACCGTGGATACTGTCGCTTTGAAACATTAGACAATTCAGCTGCTTTCGTCGCAGACACTACCGCTAACCTAGCACCAACGATGTGCCCTTTTGCGAAGTCTGAGAGATCACACATTTCACCAATCGCTTTTTTTAACCGATGCAGAATAGAGCATATAATACACTGAAATATGACCTACAAGACTTGGCACGTAAACTGTGCAATACATGTGCGTCGCATTATTTATACGGAAGCAGTGTTGCCAACATGCAACAAAATGTACTATATTGCATGGTGTTCATATTATTTTGTACATCCCCTGTACGTAGCATTATTCATTAACTTGTAAAAGTCCTTCTCGAAGGCATTCGTGGCCGCCTGACGTTTCTCTGTATTCAAATCTATATGAGGCTTCAGCCATGGTTTCTGCAGGAATTGAAGGACTTGATGAACAGCCTTCAGCCGTAACCCATGACCCAATGCTTGCTTCAAATTAACATTATGATCGATATAATGAAGCTTGCTATCCAGGGTCGTCATGAGTTTCGTTTGTTTGGACCCCGGGGGACACTCGTTCACTGGCAAGAATGGAAGATCCATATGCTCTTAGTGAATGAAGCCGACATATCCATCGTCTGGCACGTCCATCACATCGATGTTCGTGCTGGTCCATTCGAAACCGCCGTAAGGCAGCGGCAGGGACATTGCACACCCATATAAGTTATTGGCATCTACATACTGCAGGTAGGTAGATGGCTTGTCAGCATCGTACATGTCTGGTATATGCCTATTGTTGGCAACCACATGCCACTTAATACATCGAGCAACCCCTCCCCGGATACCAGCCTCAATAAATAGGTGGATATCATAGTCGCTAAGCAAGTCTAATTCCACCTGCGTCTTGCGCAACATTGCGTCAAACGAGAACCTGGGGGCGCTAACATAGCGCACATAGTCAAGACTGTATGCATATAGACAGAGCTCCCGGAAATTCTCGAAGACGTCGCACAGAATCAGCACATACGCCTTCAAGTAGAGCTCTGAATAGTCCAGGAGGGTACGACAGCCGAACACGTCCCAGACTGTTTGTGCGTACTGGTAGTCCTCGGCACTGATGTTCCCCCAGTAGGCATATCATAGAATAACTCTATAGCAGGTAACCACGGCTCGGCAAGCTTCTCCCTATAGCTAACATAATTGTAGGGGAAGACACCTTTCCGGGTTACCAGCTCCAGCTCGCGCTCTACCATGAAGAAGCGTGATGTTATGTGGAATTCACCTGACAGCAGATTCTCAGCGAGTGTTGCCAGGCTGGCAGACATGAACCTATATGTATCGATGAACTGTATAGTGAACTTGTCGCCCAAACTCTTACTGAAGGTGATGAGTTTCTCCTCGTTATGTGTAATAATAAATATGTCCAGGGAATCATAGCCAAGCTGCTTAATTATGGAATTGGCATCATATGTTAAGTTATGGAAGAGTATCGGCAGTCTCTGGGGGCGGCGATGTAGCTTGTTGCAGTTATTACATGACAACCCGATAAAACTGCCAGTAAAATGATCGTGGTCATGCACCTTTCTGTTGTTGTTGGTGAACATGCCAGAACAGTGGCAGCAGGTAGTGGCTAGAACATAGCCAGCCTGTTCCTCATGCGTCAGTGCTCGCATAGGTTCAGACTGACTATATATGTCTTTAACCAGGAGACCTATCCTAACCACCTCTTCCATGAAGTGTTTCGATGCACCTTTGCCTCTGTAAACAGTTACACCCGGGGGTAGGCTGGTCGTCTTATATGCGGAAATAATTTCGTTACCAGCTTTAACGTATATGCCATATAAATAGGGCTCATGTTTTGGTACCTATAAGAGTAGGACATGTCTTGGTTCAGCTTACATGTTTGCACAGTCTGTATATATTACAATAGGTACCTTATCGCCATTCTGGTAATTTTTGAACTTGAGCACAGGCGGCCTGTCATACCTGTCTGGTTGTGGCATGTCGGCGCTAACAGCCATATGGTCAGTGCAATACCTCCTTTGCTGAACCAGAGTTTCGGCACTCATCAGCCCTGTCACATGTGGTCGATTATTATATGTCTTGAAACAAAGTTTACAGATATTAACCATGTGTTCATAACCAGTCACCTGGGAGCGTATCAGTCGCGAGAAATTCGACACGTAACAATAATGGGTGTTCTGGTCCTCCACAGTGGTGAGCAGTAGTAAATCAAAGTGCTGGGACAGTTCTACATGTCGCCCGTATCGGCACAACTTTCGCATTCTCATCGAGTGTGTATACGTTGATGCTGACCCCCGGGATTAGCTTTCTCAAAATATGGCATTTGCCATAGAGGAGTGGGAAAATCTACTGTCGATATATAAGTGCTCCCGGATTTTCTTTCGATGCAATGCTATGCAAGACTCGAGTCGAGTTGGAACTTCTCACAGACTATAACATTCATCTGTTTATCGAGGCTGGTATCCAAGGAGGCGTGGCCAAGTGTAATAGATGTCATGTAGTAGCAAACAATATGAACGTTCCTGAGATGTATGATGCCAGCAGACCTTCTACATAACTCCAGTATGTAGATGTTAACAATTTGTATGGATAGGCAGTGTACCTGCCACTGCAATATAGTGGCTTCGAATGGACCGACACGAATATTGATGTTATGAGTATGCCGGGCGATGGATATATTGGCTACATATGGGAGGTAGATGCAGAATACCCCACCACACTCCATGAGGAACATAAATATCTACCATTCCTGCCGGTAAACGAGTGTCCCCCTGGGTCCAAATAAACTAAACTTATAACCACCCTTGAGACAAAGAAAAACTACACTGAAGAGCCAAAAAAAAAAAACTGGTACACCTGCCTAATATCGTGTAAGGCCCCGGCGAGCACGCACAAGTGCCGCAAGACGATGTAGCATGGACTCGACTAATGTCTGAAGGTATGCAGGAGGCAATTCACACCATGAATCCTGCAGGGCAGTCCTCAAATTCATAGGAGTGCGAGGCGGTGGAGATCTCTTCTGAACAGCACGTTGCAAGGCTTCCCAGATATGCTCAATAATGTTCATGTCTGGTGATTTAGGTGGCCAATGGAAGTGTCTAAAGTCAGAGGCGTGTTCCTGGAGCCATTCGGTAGCAACTCTAGATGTGTGGGGTGTCACATTGTCCTGCTGGAATTGTCCCCGTCCGTCAGAATGCACAATGGACATGAATGGGTGCAGGTGAACAGACAGGATGCTTACATATCTGTCACCTGTCAGAGTCGTATCTACGCGTATCAGGGGTCCCATTTCACTCCAACAGCACACGCCCCATACCATGACAGAGCCTCCACCAGCTTGAACAGTCCCCTGTTGACATGTAGGGTCCATGGATTCATGAGGATGTCTCCATACCCGTTCACGTCCATCCGCACGATACAATTGGAAACGAGACTCGCTAGACCAGGCAACATTTTTCCAGTCATCAACAGTCCAATGGCGATGTTGGCGGGCCCAGGCGAGGCGTAAAGCTTTGTGTCGTGCAGTCAACAACGGTACACAAGTGGGCCTTCGGCTCCGAAAGCCCATATCAATTATGGTCCGTTGAATAGTTCACATGCTGGCACTTGTTGATGTCCCCGAATTGAAATCTGCGCCAATTTGAGAAAGGGTTGTACGTCTGTCACGTTTAATGATTCCGTCAGTCGTTGTTTGTCCCGTTCGTTCTAGATCTTTTTACAGCCGCAGCGATGTCGAAGATTTGATGTTTTACCGGATTCCCCATATTCATGGTACACCCGTGAAATGGTCGTAAGCGAAAATCCAAATTTTATTGCTACCTCGGAGGTGCTATGTCCCATCTCTCGTGCGCTGACTATAACACCACGTTCAAACTCACTTAAATCTTGATAACCTGCCATTGTCGCAGCAGTATCTGATCTAGCAATTTTGCCAGACGCTTGTTGTCTTATATAGGCGCTGCCGACCGCATCGCGTTACTCTGATTGGTTCTATACCTCTGTTGTTTGTATACACACCCCTATACCAGTTTTTGGCTCTCAAGTGTAATTGCACTCATCTATGTTCGGTACTGAGAAGTAAGTTTTTGAAAATATTTCACCGTCACGAACCACACACCCTTCACGGTGAGTGGAGGGAGATGTACAGAATGTAATTCCGTACTATTATCTGACGCGATTAGAGTTACAGACACAACTGGTGCTTACACATAGTGCATTCCCGTTAAGTATCTAACTTGAAAGGAAGCGCAGATATAGGTTTTCACTATTAAATTCCCATGGCTGTTGCTCTGTCTCGTGATTATAGTATATATTCACACCACTCTAAAGTAAGTTTTCAGTTCTGGCAGGGTCCTTAAGTTACCATAACTGTCAAAGTATTCGACCATTTTCCCATTCTTTTTATATGCTGTCCAATGAGTATTCCGACCTGGTACTCGAATCTAGATTTACAATCCCACACTTGACCTGCATCGTGCAGCGCGGCAGGCGATCGCAAATGAACATGCCCCGGAAATTATTATTTTTATTTTCGGGTTAATTTACGCATGTGTCTGTTGGTGAGCGGGCAGTTAGACACGTCCCTTAAGATTGCTTCATTCTCCGACGGCGCGCTCCCACTGCTGGGTGTTGACAGCGGACCGCAGCCAGCGAAGGTCACTTTCTTCGCGATGGCCGCCGCGCGCACGGACAACTTGACAAAATTGTCCGAGCAGCGGTCAAAAGACGCAGCTACTGCGTGTAAAACAGGTTTGCCCCACACCCACAACACCTCGCCTGTTATGTAAACGCTGCATGCTGTGGTGAGAAATACACGCCGCGCTTTGCCATTCTCTGTGACTCCGATCAGGTCGCAATTAATTTCCCCCAGCGATATGATGCACATTTCATTACCTAAGAGTAAAGATAATTTACTCAAACTCACATTCAATTACAATACGTATACAACTCTCGCAGAAAAAAAAACCATAGCAAGTTCAGATTTGAGCACTCAACTATTCCGTGTAAGTTACTAATCAATCTAAAATTTCACCATAAAATGTGAATTTTACATTTTGTAAGTTTATACATTGCAAGATAGGCCTATAAAAAAATTGGTATAGATATTTTTTTTATTATTTTAATACTACTTATAACATTTGTTTCAAGAGCATAGTTATCATATTAAGACGTTAATCACATTGTATGCCTAAATAATATGTTGCAATGTAAAGCCGTGAAAATAAAATTAACATTACATTATTTAAGTGCGGTCAGAGTTCCTCTTGCAAAAAAAAAATGAGACTAGGTCCGCACAATTGATACTAATTACCCTATATATTTTATGCAAGTAAGCAGTGTTATTTTTAACATTCCTTTCCTTTCCCTTAAATAAATGCAAAGAAAACATATTTTTGAACAAATTCTTATGCTTTTATTATGGATTATTTTTATTCACTATATATATTTAATCTCATCCTAGGTATTAAATGTTTCTCAAACAAGTATATCTATATTTTTTCAGCTTATTCGTGTACAGTTCTTACAGCTTAACAGTAAGGTATAGACCACGTGACGTCAGAATAATATAAAGGTATGTTAAAGTGTAGACATTGTGCCCTCAAAATAATAAAAGGTATGTTAGGAGCGCAAAACATAAGACACAAGTTATTTTTTTTTTTACTTTCTAAACATTATATATTTGAGACTTTAATATATATATATATATAGTGTTTATAAACGAAGTGGAACGCTGAAATATAGGGTTTTGCCAGCCGACAGCATTCTACCTGCTACTAGTTACCATACTATAAGCATACTGGCCGTCACCTGACATTTATAAAGTTTTTTATGAATAATAAAACGCCGTTTAGAATCTGTAAATTTTTTTTGTAACCTTTATCGACATAACATTGAGTTTCATTTCTAAATAATATAGTTAATTACAGACATTAGGCTTGACGTGTGACAATCACAACAGTTGTTGACATTATAATCGTGATTTTTTTCTGTAATATCTATTACATATTTTAATTATGAGACATGTTCTTACCTTCGTAATTTTTTTTACACCTCTCATTTCAGGTTACCCAAACCAATGGGAAATTTAAGTGATTGTGATTGTCCGACAGCTATTTCATAAAGTTGCCTTCCATTTTAGTGCCGTGTGTGTTTGCAACGTGCCAGAGCTGCTATCATTGCTACTGACTGACAAACTAACTGTCGACTCAAATGAATGCCGAACAGTCGGAACGTTGTGGTTACATTTTGTAAGTTTATACATTCCAAGTTAGGCCTAACATACAAATGTTTTTTATTAATTTAATACTACTTCTATAATTTGTTTCAAGAGAATAGCTGTCATATTAAGACTGTATTTATATTGTATGCATAAATAATAATATTATGATACAATGTTATGTCGTGAAAAATTAAACATTAAATTATTTGGGCAAGGGTCAGAGTTCCTCTTGCAAAAAAAAAAAAAAATACGAGACTAGGTCTACGATAAAATTGACACTAATTAACCTACATGTTTTACGTGAGTAAACTGCATTGCATTTATATTCCTTTCTCTTAATAAACAGAAAGAAAAACACTGTTTTAAACAAATTCTTAAGCTTTTATTATAAATTTTTCTTTACTATATATATATACAATCTCATCCTAGGTATTAAGTGTTGGCGTACCCCCTGATTGGTGGCAGGGGAAACGAAGATGGCTGAAGGCTACTGGGACCCTAGGAAATGCTAATCATACACTCTAGCGGCCGACTGGAGACGCGAAGATGTCGAGAGAGTCGATAGGGAACTGAGTTCGAGACTTGGAACTATACAAACGACTGTTAATTCTCTTTCAAACTTTGACAAAATATGCTTTTTTTTTTTTTTTATAGTGAGGGACGTGAACCTAATATTAGCGCAGCGTTATGATAAATGAATAACACTGAAATAATTTATATACTTTTACCTTTTTTTTTACAGACCTGAGAGACGAGTCATACAGTCTCATTAAACGGTATTATTTCAGCTTGAACGTTGTGTGTGTGTGTGTGTGTGGGTGTGTGTGTCTGTGTGCGTATCTGTGGGTATCGATGAAAGTACCCATGTAGTGTGGGGAAAAGCATGCTCGCTGCTTCCTGTTGTTATGATATTCTGTGTTTCCTATATATACGAGTGTTACTGGAGTCAGGCTCTCATTCTTGTTTTTGTTGTACCTGCAAAGATGCCGGCTTCGCGTGATGACGATTCCTTTCTCAGGGCAGTTGATGCGGCTGAGGCCGCCGCGACTCGTGGCAGATATAACGTGACAACAGATATACGACATCGACCACCACCGCTATCAGCTCTTAATATCGTTAATTATGGTGCGAGCACATCATCAGCATCAAATAACTATCCTCGTCGCTGGCGCGGTGAGGAGGCATCAAGATCGCATTCTAGATCACCACTTACCCCACATCGCGAAGTATCTTATAGACAAATTTGCGTCGCGGCACCCCAGTCAGTGATTCTGCGGCCGGCAGTCCCAGAGGCGTGTTTGTCGCCTGCCTTATCTGAGGCTGATGCCATTGTGGTTCTCCAGCCGGAGGATGGTGAGGTAGGCAATGACGATGATACAGCTAACCTCAACGATCTTGACGACGACGATAATGGCCAAGTTGCCGATCATATTGGTAAATGCCTTAACAGCCTTAACAGTTGCTATCAATATAAACACAGAGCAGCAGCGGGAGTCTATCACCAACCAGGCTCGCATTGCTGCGGAGTTACCTTCCACCCATTTTGCGTTGACTGCACTTAGTTATGTGATTGAGGGAGATCGAGCGATCCGTGAGGAAGAGTTAATACATCTTCGCAAGATTGCCGGTTTTGTAGCTGCTATCCACGCTAAACATCAGGATGATGGTCCACCTGCAGCTGACGGCAATAACCCAACAATAATGACGATAATGATGACGATATAGTTAATGTAAGTGATGATGATGACGATGACGAGACTGACGATGACAGCGATGTTGCTGATGACATCTATAACGACAATAACAATGACTATGACGATGGCGAGGTTAACGATGCTGATGGTGGTTACGCTGACGATACTGACTGACTGAGACGTCGACGGCCTCAGCCTCATCAACTGTCCTGGTGGACTTGTCATCATCACCTACTTTGCTTACATCATGCTGGTGAGTGTTTCTTTTTAAATTTTTTTGTAATAGCATAGGTATGTGTGTGCATGTGTGCGTGTGTGTGTGCATATGTGTGTGCGTGCATGTGCATGTGCGTGCATGTGTGTAAGTGTGTGTGCGCGTGATATAGGATGGCAATGCGGCCGGGAACTGTAAGTTTATACATTCCAAGTTAAGCATAACACAAATTTTTTTATTAATTTAATATTACTTCTAACATTTGTTTCAAGAGTATAGTTATCATATTAAGGCTATGTTCTTATTGTATGTCTAAATAATAACATGTCACGCTGTAAAGCTACGAAAAAATAAAAAATAAAAATTAAATTATTTGGGTAGGGTCAGAGTTTCTTTCTTCCATATAGTGACAAAAAAATTGAAAGACGAGGTCCGCAAAAAAAAATTGATACTAATTAGCCTACATGTTTTACACAAGTAAGCCATGTTACTTTTATGATCCTTTCCTTAAATAAACAGAAAGAAGGCAGCTTTTGAGAATAAAACAAATTCTTATGTGTAGAATTCTTATTGTTTAAAAATAAAATAATTAATAAATTATATGTTACGTACGCAAAACATAAGACACAAGTTTTTTTTGTAGTTTCTAAACATTATATATATTTGACACCTTAATATATAGTGTTTATAAACGAGGTGAAAAAATTCTTATGTGTAGAGTTCTTACAGTTTAAAAATAAAGTGTAGACATCGTGACGTCAGAATAATAATAAAAGGTATGTTAGGAGCGCAAAACATAGGACACAAGTTTTTTTGGAGTTTCTAAACAATATAGTATATATATATATTTGAGAATTTAATATTATATATATATATATATATATACACATATATATAGTGTTTATAAACGAGATGGGATGTGGAAACACAGGTTTGCTGGCTGGCAGCATTCTGCCTGCTACCAGTTATCATACTATGATCATACTACCCATCATCTGACACTTATAAAGTTTTTTTTATGAATACTGAAAGACGGTTTAGACTCTGGAAATTTTTTTTGTAACCTTTCTCGACGTAACATTATGTTTCATTTATAAATAAAATAGATAACTATTACAGACATTCGGATTGACATGTGACAATCACTACACTCGTTGGCATTATAATTGTGTTTGTTTCTATAATATCTATTAAATATTTTTTAAGTTATGATACATGTTCTAACCATTGTAATTTTTTTACACCTATCATTTAAGGTTACCCAAACCAATGGAAAATTTAAGTAATCATATCACTACTCGTGATTGAAAGACAAAGATTTAAAAAAGTTACCTTCCATTTTTTTTTAGTGCTACGTGTTTGCAAAGTGCCAGAGCAGCCGCCATTGCTATTAACTGGCAAAATTACTGCCATTAAAAAAAAAATAAAACACAAATGTATAATTTTTTTGAAAATTTTTGGGAAATTATGATAACAAATGGCCACCAACGAAAGGGAATGCAAGAGAATGATGTTTACATACTGGCTTACGAAATGGCAGCCGTAGAAGTGGAATGCAAGAGCAGGAATAATCCGCGATGACGTCATCGGCTCCATGCGACGAAGCCCCAACCAGTCCTGAATTCTGAAGCCAAAGCCAGATGTTTTACAACAGCCCTTTTCACACTACTGCAGTGGAATATGTAAAATAGAGAGTACTATAGGCTGTTATGGTTACAGAGTACTTTTGAAAGCACTGTTTAGGATTTACTTTTAATTATAATTTTGTAACATTTCACAGTAAGTAAATTTATTTTTGTTATCAGTCATTTGATGCATGCGCGATCCATGTAAAACTGTGGAAGTTTTACGCATGTAAATGGTTTACTAATAAGCATATCCTTTCCCTAATGCGTATAATGAAAAAAAAACACCCATTTAAGTTGCCATACATGCAAATATTACACTCACAATATGTCAACTAGTAAGAAATGTTTCTCTCAATTTTATGTCAACTTAATTAAATCGCATATTTCTTAAGGGGCATCGGTCTGCATGTTGGTGATTTTGAGATAACTATAGATTTAATGACTACAACTATAGCTTTCCAAATTCACATCAGACAATTATTAGACATTTTATAGGGTGGCATAAAGGACATTATTTTTACAAGGGCATCAGTCAATAACTCATGCCAAACTAAAAGTAAACAGTCGATAGTACTCTATAAAGGGGCAACAGCAATGACTCATGTCCTTCTAAAAGTAAATTGTAGATAGCAGCACAAACTGATGATGCATTTCAATTAATACATTCTTTTCTTACCCCTAGATGGCAACACCAGTACTGTTTGCAAGCAATTAAGTTGGCTTCATGCAGATTCGTAGTTGTAGGTTAGGTGGCTTTGTGTTTCATGCTGTTGAAAGTGCATTATACTATTGTTGGCCGTTTATTTAGAATAAAATGAGTGTTTCGCATAGTGATATTAATGTTGAACAGCAAGGCTGTACCTCACAAAAAGAAGAAGAAGAAATATTAAATAACTTGAAAACTATAAAGGTAATAAAATCAAAGTTGCCAGTAGAAAAGGGGATGCCTATGTGAATCATCGAGGGAAAAGTATTCCAGTAAAAAAACCAGCATTCACTTGCAAGTCAGTAACGCCGTTTTAATATAAATATTAACTTCATATGTATATTTAATAGATGAGTGACTGTAGAACTTAACATGTACGTTTTAGCCTAACATATCTGAGAAATTTCGTGTTTGAGAGTATATTATATTAAATAGTTTGGGACAATGAACTAGGTTCATTTAATGATTTTAGGTGTTAACAAAATATCTTGGAAACAATTGGAGAAGAGAACAGCTTAGATATTATATTCACAAAGTTTCACAATATCTTAGAAAAAACTGATGAAGACAAATGTCCTCCAAGGACTGATTGATGTGTATGATATGGAACAGAGGCATTCAGAAAGGACACTTCAAGGATTAATTCTGACTTCATGAAACTTCAAGTGAGAAGGTGTGTTTTGATGCATTTATATCTGTTATCAACATCAGCTTGAAGAGCTGCCAACAACTGCCAACAACAGTTCATGACTTAATGTGAAACTACACAGGAGAGCCAAAAAAAAAAACCTGGCATAGGAGTGCGAATGTAAATGTAAATAACAGAAGCATAGAACCAATCAGAGTAACACGATGCGGTCGGCAGCGCCTATATAAGACATCAAGCGACTGGCAAAGTTGCTAGATCGGTTACTGCTGCTACAATGGCAGGTTATCAAGATTTAAGTGAGTTTGAACGTGGTGTTATAGTCGGCGCACAATAGATGGGACATAGCATCTCCGAGTTAGCGATAAAATTTGGATTTTCACGTACGACTATTTCACGAGTGTACCGTGAATATCGGGAATCCGGTAAAACATCAAATCTTCGACATCGCTGCGGCTGGAAAAAGATCGTGAACGAACGGGACAAACGACGACTGGCGAGAATCATTAAACATGATAGACGTGCAACACGTTCTCAAATTGGCGCAGATTTCAATGCTGGAGCATCAAGTGCGTGCGTGAGAACTATTCAACGGACCATCATTGATATGGGCATCCGAAGTCGAAGGCTCACTCGTGTACCGTTGTTGACTGCACGACACAAAATTTACGCCTCGCCTGGGCCCGCCAACACCGCCATTGGACTGTTGATGACTGGAAACACGTTGCTTGGTCTGACGAGTCTCATTTCATTTTTATCGGGTGGATGGACGTGTACGGGTATGGAGACATCCCCATGTCAACAGGGAACTGTTCAAGCTGGTGGAGGCTCTGTCATGGTATGGGGCGTGAAATGGGACCCTTGATACGTCTATATACGACTCTGACAGGTGACAGATACGTAAGCACCCTGTCCGATCACCTGCACCCATTCATTTCCATTGTGCATTCCGACGGACGTGGACAATTCCAGCAGGATAATGCGACACCCCACACGTCAAGAGTTGCTACCGAGTGGCTCCAGGAACACTCTTCTGACTTTAGACACTTCCATTGGCCACCTAAATCACCAGACATGAACATTATTTAGCATATCTAGGATGCCTTGCAACGTGCTGCTCAGAAGAGATCTCCACCGCCTTGCACTCCTATGGATTTGAGGACTGCCCTGCAGGATTCATGGTGTGAATTGCCTCCTGCATACCTTCAAATCGTCTTGCGGCACTTCTGCGTGCTCGCGGGGGCCCTGCACGATATTAGGCATGTATAGCAGTTTTTTTGGCTCTTCAGTGTACATCTCATCCATTCATTTGAAATAATGTCATTATCTGGGCGAGTCAACAAAATGTTATTTAAATGATGACACCAGTATCAAAATGATATGAAAATTATTCCCTGAGAAACATCCTCAAAATAAAAGGTATTACTTTTACTGGACGTTCTTTAGGGATAAATTTAACTACAAAATTGGAAGCCCTGAAATTGAAACATGTTGCATATGTGAGGAGTTAAATGTTCATCTTAAATCTCCTGGATTAAATGATGCAGTGAAATGTGGAGCTATGACAGAGTTGCATGTTCATAAGCATAAGAGCAGACAATTTTATACTGCTCTCGAAATGAGAAATCCGAAGAAAGGAACAGAGAATGCCACGTGCTTTCTTTGTCCTTCGTTGTTATGCAGAATGCCTTCCTACGAAAAATTCCAGTGAAAGATATGCTTTATTTAATGTAAATTTCTGCCAATGTCTTTTGTATATACAATATAAAGACTGACACAAGTACTGTATATGTCTACCATGAGGGTGAAAGCAGGAAGGGTCCATATCATGTGTGCTCCTTACTAAATGATTTTGTAAAGGATGTACCACAAGAATACACTGAACTCCATTTTTCCTCCGACAACTGCACAGCCCAGAGTAAGAATCACACTCTCTGTAGATTTCTCTTTTACCTAACCGATTCTGGGATGTTCAACAAAATTCAACATGTCTTGCCCTGCGATAGGAATCTCACAATTATAAAAATAAAACCAACGAAACAGAACAGATTTTTTACTGTGCACAAAGTCACAGAGGTTATTATTACAAGTTCGCGACCAGGTAACTTTATAGTTAAGGAGGTTGCTGCTACTGACATAATACACTTCAATTCATGGTGGAAGGCGTACTACAGGAAGAAAAGAATATCAGAAGAAACTCAAAATAAAGGAAGAGAAGGAAAAGGTGCATTCTATATCAGCACTTCTTTCCATTTTGTTTTTTGATAACACCAAAAGGGATTATATTACAGTCTCTACAACGATCAATGGACTGATTATTCGCACTTTTCTTTTAGGCATGCAGCTTGGAATACTGACTTTGTCAAAAAAACTAGCTTATCCATTAGGAAAGGTTCCAATCAAGTCCAATACAATCAAGGACTTGGAAAACCTAACGCTTTATCTGCCTGATGAACATCTAGCATTCTATGAATAGGTTCTTAAGTGGCCTATAAACAATGACAACCAAGAAAATGAATGAATGGACTGTCAAATACTGATTATTTTAGTATATTGACTCACCAGTGTTGCATAATATATAACTCTACAAGTTATAATGTATACCGTCAATATTATGTTAGTTTGAATACACAGGTGTTTGAGGTTTCAGTAAATATTTTTCCAATAATTTTTTTTTAATGCATCAGTCTCCAACTTTAATAATTGATTGACGTGTGGAGTAATTAGGAGTATTAATTAGAGCGGCGCTGTCACAAACCAACCTCGACTAGTTTAAACCAGTGTAGGGGCTTCGGATGACACGTGCCGCCCATTTACACATCTCGTGGTCAAGCAGAGAGGCCCTTACACGTGTCCTGCAGAGACCTTCCACTCCTCTCCTCCTCCTAGCAAGCTCTGTGAAATTTGTAAATGCCGAGAAATGACGAGATAGTCAGGCGTATGATGCCTGAAGTTGAAAACACGCACAAAGAATAAGCTGACAGAGTAAGCTTGAAAGTGCTGCCGAGCACCTCCTCCCCCCCAACCTGCACAAGCCAAGGCATTGGTTATAAGTGCATTGTACTGCGCCTCCGCCCACCCCTCCCCCAACAAGAGAGACACGTGCAGAACACTTAGGGAGGGAGGCTAGAACGGATATAAGCCTCTTTGCGGGGAGGGTGGGGCTCAGTTTTTTTAACCAGACACAGAGAGGTTAGTTCGGGACAGTTGAATATCACCACACAGAGAGATCAGTTCATTATTACTGGACAGAGGACCCAGCTGTTATCACCGCAGAGTTCGTCAGTACCACACAGAGAGAGGTTAGTTGCGCCGAGAGAGTTAGACCGGGAGATCGGAACCCGGCCATGTCCATTAGTGGAAGTAATGAGCAGCAAGTGGCACGGAGTTCGGTACTGCCACCCCGGGATGCGCAGGAAGGTCAGTCGCGACATTAAGGGGTCAGCCAAATCGGGACGCGAGGCGCGAAATGCAGACCAGAATCAGAGACAGTTACCAGATTCACGTCGGACGAGTAGTTTCACCATGTCAGGACGCGAGTCAGCCAGCCAGTTACCGCATAAGTCAGCCAGTTTCCCGTTAAATAAACCTGTTCCAAACTAAGAAGTCGTGATGAAGTTATTGTGTGATTTACCCTCAAATCCAAGGTACCTATACTCTGTGCCATAAACATAAACCGTAGACCCTACGAATCATCTGTACACCACAGATGGGAAGGAGCGTATTGAGTTATGATTAAAATATCTATATATATCATCAAAATTTCAATCTCATGTCTGACAATCACATTTCAACCTTATAATATGGCAATGTCAATGCAGTTGACCATTTATTAAGCATGTACAATTTAAAAGGTTTTCCTCAAGTTACCGCACACAAGTGTCTGTTGTCTTATGTCCTTTTAAAAAATAGTGCATTCAACTAGGCTCATGTATTCCAGTGTGTAACGTAGTATGCAGTTATAGGGAATGATTTATTTTAAAGGTTTGTCTCAAAAGTTCTCACTTTACAGACTATAAGGCAGAAAAAAAGTTAATATTAATTTAAGCAATTTCGAATGCAATAGCAGAAAACATTCTTTAGCAGGTAGTTTTTAATTTGATTTGTAAATAACAGAAACAAGGCTTCACCAACAGATAATAACAGTAAGCACTTCCCTCGACAGAGNAGTTTTTAATTTGATTTGTAAATAACAGAAACAAGGCTTCACCAACAGATAATAACAGTAAGCACTTCCCTCGACAGAGTTGCACGATAATAAATGTACCCATCGAGTAGGCCAATATTAAGGGCATCCAGACTGCAACTACTGCTTACTTATTTAGTTTAGTTGTATTACTTTGTGAGAATTATTGCATTTTTGTTTTACTTTAGGAATTTTAGAACCCACACGACAAAGGGTATCATGTACCGAGTTCCAGAAAGAAGTAAAGTTGTTATAATATATATGTTTTAAGACCTGGAAATAGTTCCCGGTCCTTTGGAAAGTACAGTTATTAAAATGGACCAGTACATATTAAAATACGCTATTTTTTCATGGAAACACATTGCGATGCCGCATGACTTGAAAGTTACCATTTATTTAAAAATCTACATTTTATGTTGCGCTATAATAACTTATGTAAACAATTCAGGAAATTTTTTTAACTAATAATTGTCTTTTATGATTGTAAATAACCAATTTTATTTTGCTTTTAAAGATAAATATTCAGTATTTTTTGGTTATGGTATTCAAATAGTTATACCACCGATCATGCTCTCTCACAGCCATCCTTTCTCAACATATGTGTCGAGGGCTTCAGTAACCTTAGTAATATAGATGCCATTAAATTCCATTGGTCTTTCTACTTCGGGAACACTTTCCTCAAATTTTTCGATCTGCTCTTTATTGAAAGTTATTGGCATCAACATGAAAACTATTTGAGTAAGTGTCAGAGGAGTAGCAATTTTCACTTCTTCCAAGAAGCTTGTGTATGAAAACTTTTCTGTTTCACAACCCAACGTTTTGAGCCACTCCACAAAAGTATTATGATACAGTTCTATGAAGCGATCTATGTGTTCAGAGACGATGCCTATTTGGGTACTTGTGAACAAGAACAACATTAGATCCGATACAGGTGAGCCATACTGGCTTCCTTGAAAATCGACTATCTTTAAATCGACGGGCTCTTCATCGAGTTCGGACTTGTACTTGAACATAATGTTGTTGGTCCAGAAGTCGAAATGCATGAAGGTAGCATAAGGCTCTCTAGTTGGTCGGAATTTATCACTGTGTGTGAACTCTATTCCCTCCATAAATAACTCACTTAGAGCTTCAATTTTTCTGTTGCAAGCGGGAATAGTTCGAAGGTGTTCAAGAAATTCTCCGTTGCGCTTTACATCATTTTCTTTGGTGTCCCGTTTTACTTTGAATGGGGTTAGGATCTTGAGTAACTTGTTCCTGAAGACGAGTGGTTTCTTCTGTTTGATGGCGACGGCTGTGGCGTGGAACCTGGCAAGACGTTCCAGCACGAACTCTGTGTGTTTCAGGTCCAGGCCTGAGACACGGTCTCCTGTTCTGTATCCCTGCACTTTCAGGTTCTCCAGCAACAGGACAGAGTTCTCGTCGGCCAGCTGCTCCTCGTCGTAGTTTCCCAGGGTCAACCGCGCTCCAGGGCAGCTGCAGAAGGCGTGTAGCCTCCGTGACGGAGGGACAGACTGTTCCTCCTGTATCTTCTGGTACTCGAGACTGATTACCTGGTACACGCCTATTTCTTTCTTCATGGACGTCGGATTCTGGAAAACTCGTTGCGCTATCTCGGCAAGGGGAAACATCTTTGCTACGAGTGCCATCTTACTTCCAGGTTCCAGAGTTGCATCCACTGACAGCATGACACTGCCATAGTTATCTCCTGGAGCTGTTAGCTTCCTGGTCTCAATTTTCTCAACTTTTCTTCCGAGAAGCTGCTCTATGTCACGTGCTGTTAAGACTCTCTTTTCTTCATTCGCCATATCGACTGAAACAAATACGAGACTACTGTACACATAAGAAATTCGATACACTGGTAAACTATTCAAGTCTTTGAAACTCATGCATTAATTGCGACCGACTGGAATACATGCAGAGTTCATTTAAAAAATAAGTACAGACACTGCCAAAATTGTCAGAAAGTACGATTTAAAATGTATATGAAAAAAGAAACTATATATTTTTATTATTATTATATGACTATTTATTATAATATTTATTATTATCAATGTTTCCTTTATTACTTTTAAAAATCCTTTTAAAAATTAATGAAAAAANTTGTCTGTGATAAAAAATTAGTAATATTGTTTAGAAACATTTTAAATAATTAATATATTTCAGACACGAAAATTTTTAGTTTCATAACTGAAGTCGATGTGTATAAAGTCAGTTATATATATAAATATATATATTTATATACATATATATATATACACATTCAGGCCACATATTTCTCTTTTTCTCCTTCTGTGCACGTTTAACCATGCAGAAAAAACAGTAAGTGATTTAATAATCACACTAAAATAGAAAATAATGTTATAATGTATATGTAAAAATACTACAGAAAATTTATCAGCTCTTGCTGATATTCTGTGAATGCAGTAAATTAGTTAATACACAAGTCATTTAGTGCGACTTAATTGAAAAATTTTATAAAAAAAATTTTTTTGGAAAAGTTTTTTAATCATGACCGCATAATTTAACGAATGACTGATAATATACAATATTTTTTGAGGTATTTTGTGTTACTTATGTAATATCGGCAATGTAAATTTATATAATAAAATTTTATGAAAGGACAATTTTTATACGACGTGATCACTTTTGGGGCGAAAAAGCGTTCAGTTTAAAAGGAATTACACCAGACAAGAGTGAAATTTACGACAAAAACACACACCTCACACTGGGGGGAAAAAAAAGTGACAGGCACAAATGTTTCTCCAAAATTCAACTTCATACATACGTGTTCAATGATGAACACACAATTATTAAGGTAGATATAGATTAACGTCTCGTCGACAGTGAGGTCAATGGAGACGGAGCAAGTTCCTGAGAGATGCAGGGACATGGTGGGAATCGGCCATTGGCTGTAGTAAGGAACTATCCTACCATTCGCATGGAATGAATTTGGAAAAAAACAATCAAACAAACAAAAATTAAAAACCGAAGTCAGCATAGTCGGATCGGGAATCGAATACGCATCCTCCCGAATGTGAATCCAGGGGTTTACCACTGCATCGCCTCGCTCGCTTCAATGTTATCAGTTGCTCGCCATGAAACTCTCGTGGCCACTAAAAATAAGTTCGTGCGACCACAAAAATTTTTGGTAGGATGATTTCCTTACGAAATATTTTTCTTGGCGTCCGGGTACAGAAAACTTCCCTGTTTATTTCTTAGTAAAGAAAATGCAGAGATTGACAATTTGCTATCACGAAACAAGCAACTGTTTTAAGCAACACTGGAAAAACTGCAAGAACCTTGTTCCAAATTTTATTGACGTAAGTTAATTTTACGGACCCTATAACGTTTTGCTATTAAGGAGAGCGAGGCGCTTCGTATAAAAGTGTATTACTGTGCCTTTTAAAAACATGTTGGGTATTAGAAAATATTCTGTGCAAACTTGAACTTAAGTATTATATTTTGGGTAATATATGTGATGTTTAAATTATATGTCGGTAATAAGTCTCCAGTTTTGCATGTATGAATATCTGAGATTACTCAACGTCCTCATTTCTGTCCCAGTTTACCAGCAAACATTGAAACATCTATAGTAGTTACCATAATAGTGAGTCAACGTTAAAGTAAGGAAGTTTGATGAGGTATAAGAATTGTTTGAAGTCCTAAAATCAAATGTTTGTATGAAAATGTCATCATGAATGTGAAAACTGCAATCAATTCAATATTAGAGATTTAAATGAAGTATAATCAGAAGCTAGTAGAAATACGTGTACTGTCTAGAACCCAGTCAGTCATGAGAAAGACTTTTAGTGGAGACACACATGCATACACATACACACAGGAATAATGAACAGTTATAAGAATAAAAAAAGTTATACAGTTTCTGCGATCAAGATTGTTTCTAAGAAAAAGTGGAAAATATTAAATAATTGATACAATTAACATGCTTTTATCTACTTTTCTTCAACATTTATTGTTCGTCTAAATAACAAAAGAAGAATCACAAAAAAAAAAAATTCAAGTTTTAATTTAATAAAAATGTATTTTCCGAGTTCGACAAATTAAGTTTTGTAAAATGATCGGGCTCGGTCTTTATTTGGTGTGGTAGCTACTGCCAAGAAAATATTTTGTATATTCATTATGTTTAAACCATTTTCTGATAAATAATTTCACGAATTGTCAATGTTTACGTAATATGGCTATTAGCATAAACTACTGCTAGTATTTTTGTAATATTCCTAACAAACACTTTTACTTATAAACAAAATACGGATGACAATTCAACACAATAGTTTTTAGCGCCAGCCCAGCGGCCAAGGACTGCCATACAAACAAAACTTACACACGCTGCACAGAATGAAAAATGATTTCTCACGCCAGACGTTTCGCGAAAATCAGGTAGCTTATTGTTGAAAAAATATCATGATGCGATGGTAAGATTTCGAATAGTTTTGGTGGATTTTTTGTTTAGATGTTTTGTTAAAGATAATGATGTAGTTCTACCGTCGTAACTGGTAATGTTATCTAGTGTTACTGACAATATACGCAGCAAAACTTACGCCCACTTTTGAAAACGGTAATTTGGTTCCCACCAGAGATTGGTTAAGCAGTCATTAATAAACTCATTTAAGCGTTACATCCTACTATAAAATTTATCTCCAGTAGTGTACGAGGAGAGCTTATCAGTTGAATATATCTGTTTGCTTACTCCCAATGATATTTACAACATAACTTATCCACAACACCCATTAGTAGGAAGAAGTATACAATTTTTTTTACAGAAATGCTTTAAAACAAACTTATATTTAAGGCTTATATGTATATAATATTTATGATATATTATATATCAAGTACATATAGAGCATGGATATGAGCCCCACCGACAAACTTCGGCAGGTAGTCCCTTGAAAGTGTAGTTGAAGCAGTTGCTAGTAACACAGTCAACATGAACGATAAATGTCTGAATTTCGGAATACTGCATTATTAAGGGACGAAGTACACTGCGCAAAATATGGGCTCCAATATCAACTCCCATCCATTAAAATTAAGGGGCTGGCAGCACATTTGTGCAAATAAAAATGTAACTGTATCACTGGGCTTATATTCTCCTGTGGATTCGTAATCTACCGTACTTGATGAATAACACTTCCGTCCTGTGTTTTTAATCTAAATGCCGCCGTTTTTGATACGTTAATTCATAATGTTCCAATAATGAATCTCAATGTCTGGCAAATAGCAACACATTTGCTGTTGGTGCATGATGTTACTGTTTTAAATGACGCCATGTCTTGTCGGAACAAGTCGTGTGCCACGCGTTATCCATACCTACCCCAACAAACTATCGCTGATATGCAAGTAGGGGCCGTGGTGGCGCAGTGGCTAGACTGCTCGCCTCCCGCTACAGCGAATTGGACTCGATTCCCGGCGGTGTCAACACGAATATTCGTATCTTGGAAGCGTGGCAGACGTTACCATTGTCCAGTGGCATTTTTTTTTCGTAGCACACCCACTTCATCGCTATGTAATTTCACCATTGCTCCATCTCCACCTCACGGCACCTTCATTGGCATGAATTAATGTCTCGAAAACAGCGGCATTTAGCTTAAAAACACAATACGGAAGTGTTGTTCACAAAGTATGGTAGATTAAAAATCCACACGAAAAAATAAGCTAAGTGATACAGTTACATTTTGATTTGCACAAATGTGCTGCCAGCCCCTCAATTTTCATGGATAGGAGGTTGATAATGGAGCCCATACTTTCGTGCATTGTATTTCGTTACTTCGTCGTTTAATAATGCAGTATCCGGACCCCAAACATTTATCGATCATCCTGCTTCAACTACACTTTCAAGGGCGCTTGTCGTCCCTTCGGAATAGACTAAGGCTATATGTCAAGTATATGTTTTCGACTTATTTTTTTATGTGCGATTACCTGCCAATATTTGCCGGTTGAGTTCATATCCAGTCTGTATAAGTCCCTTGGAATGACTCGTGAATTATGTTGACTTGAAATACACCGTATATAGTCACAATAACCTTAAGTGACTTGTAAGCCTGTAGTTTTTTTCATTCAAAGAGATGCATGAATAAAATGTCGTAATGTAAACAATAAAAGTAGACGATTAAAATCCTCACCACTTAAAATGTAAAACAAATGGAAAAAGGGGGTTATAATGTAATATAATTTACAGTATGGCAGGTGTCACGCTTGAATTCAAGTCAGGTCCAAGCATTTATAAGCACGGCCAGTAGAACTGCACTCACGGCAGTTCGTAAAAGCACAGTCGTGTCGCAGTTATCGAGCACTTTTGAAAGCCCCGCATAGTATATTATCACTGCGCACTGTGTATCATTCCACCCATCTAATGCAATCACTAATATTTCCATGAACATGTCGAGTGATATCCAGGAATCGGCCTAGAGTTACTGCGATATAAACGTTAAATATGTTGCTATCAAATTACCGCCTATTCTAGAGAGTATGAAACGCAACGAAACGAATTACTAAGAAATTAATTTAAAAGTTTAAATTTCGAGAAGACAGGACACAAAACTATTTACACTGAATTTCGCTTCCAAAATTACTATCGATACACCAATATTCAATTTAATTATAATGTACATTTGCGAGCAGAAAATATTTTTTCAAGGTTTATTTGAACATTTTTAAGACAGCCGTGCACTTATAAAAAATATAGTTATTGTTATCTGACAACTTTTGAATTTAAAATGTTTATGTGTTTAATATTAGCGTTTCCGTAATGTCTTCATATTCGTACTGATACAGTTATTAAATCCACCGTGACAGCAAACACGAGGATCACCATCGAAACTCATTACCCTCTCCTAGAGGTCAAAGCACAGGCTCATAACATACGAATTCTTCCTTGTGCTGAAGTAGCGATGTGTGAAGCTGCGAAGATGTACAATTATTCAGCTTGACAAAACTAACAGGGGATTGTGTTAATATCAATAGCTCCAAACTTTTTCGAAAAATTCATGACTAAATTTACGAACGTTGCCTTGGAACGTCTGCAACTGACACCATTCCAGACACACGAGGTGGTACATTGGCGTTAAACAGCGGGTTTACGCATCACGTGCCTTCAAGAAAATTCGACTTTTATTTGTGCTGCCGAGATACGGACATTATGCTGCTTTATTTAGTGTGATTTCGTTAAAAAATACTATAATTTTAGATTGTTGTGCGTGGACACTATTCTGTCAAATTTTATATACGTCAGTCGCTATGAAAACGAAAAATTATTTTGTGTCTTAAAAGTTTATCATAAATTTCGTTTTCATGACGACTAACATATATAAAAATTGACAGAATGGTGTCCATGCACAACAATCTAAAATTCTATACTTTTTTTTAAAGAAATCACACAAAATAAAGCAACATAACGTCTATATCTCGGCAGCACATATCAAAATCGTAAATAAATATACACACTGCCGATCGACACTCTAGCAGGGGTCGTGCGAGTGGGAGTTTCTATGGAAACGGAGGTTTTTTCCCTAGAAAATTCACATACTTATTAACGATCAACATTTTCAGAAACGTTTATTAAATTGTTTTTATGTACAATAATTTTTTTATTAAAACCATTTTTATTAAAATCATTTTTAGGGTTACGGGTTGCTGGAATGGCCGGCCGCGCCTGTGACGTCATCGCGTACAACTCCGCACTCCGATTCCGAATCCCGTTGCCACCGGACGAAGATAACCTATCTACTCGCATACTACTCTTTGAAATCACTTTTAAATATAAGTATTTTTGGAGAACCTGCAGCCGAGTGTTGCCGTTGGAATTCATAAACATCCCTTACAAACGCAAATAGACACGATGCTGTAAAGTTGATTTCAATAATATAGCTTTCATTTGGAAACAAGATTCAATGGTATGATTTAACGAAATCTAATATAATGATAAACTTGCATGACAGTACAGTTGCTTATCGAACAATGAACAACTGACATATCTGTAAGAGTTGCGCTTGTGGTTCTAGATTATCATCAACTGTCACCAGCTGAGATAAGTGAGTTTATGAATACACATAAAACTTCTGAAAGATAACAGTTTAAGCGGTGCTATCGAGTAAAAGGTTTTTAACGAACGAGGCCGATATCACTGATTACTATATAATAGTATCACGTGTTCCGCTACTAGTTATACTCCGAAAATATTAAGTTCAGAATTCTTTCGTGATGGGATCATTTTAATTGTCACGTGTCTTAGATATCTGCCCAAAAATCACGGAGTTTCACTGTCGGAGTAGCTTCGTTGCGATTGGCCCAGTCAAGTAAGAAAATGCCTTTCCACAAAGACACGCATCCAATAACGCAAGGAAAATTTCAAGAGTGCACGTAGGATATTGAAATCTGGTCTGCGCGCACATCTTTCTCCCGAAAAGCAGGCGCCCCTATTAATTAATATAATGCGGTTAACTTGCAGATATTTTCTGAGTTATTCAGAGCTTTCCCAACGTGTCCCGAAATTGTTGTCCTTCTTTCTTAACGAAAAGAAGCAATCAAAAAGATCTGGGCAGAATTTGGAACATAATTTCCCTATTAAAATATCTTTAGTAGAAGTACGCGTATTTTTTGAGATATTGTATTAAGTAATTTGGTTGGTAGGTGCTTATAACTATTTTCATTTACATTTTATTTTTATATCTATTTGCATCAATGTGTAGCAGTGTTGTCATTATTACACCTGTGAGTCGCGGATTCGCAAAAGTCTTTTTTAGACTAATATGACGTACAGTGTTCGATGCCCGCGCAATTTACACTGGTTGTTAGATGCTTATAACTATTTGCTTTCATAATTATTTTCATATTTTTTGCATCAGCGCATAGCAGTGACTTCTCTTGCGCTACCAATTGTTTTAAATTTTTGTTGTTTTGTGGTAAGCAAAGAAACACAGTCTTTACAGGTCGCATAATGTGTATCGCACTTGACACATTTTATTCACTTGTGAGGTTGACTCTTGTGATCATTCGTTCTTTCTCATGTCGGAATGCATTCTCGCTCTTACTAAACTTTTTCGCATGATAGCAACACTGATATCACTATTATGGACTGTGGCTCCATTGGGTATTTTTTATATATTGTGACGCATTATGACATCATGCTTGTAATGTACTTGCATATATACCAGTCATTTATTGTTGTTATGTGACTGATTTTTCATGTACGTAATGGATTTTCATATATTTTATAATCGGTTTCCCCGACCCTTGCATTAGACTGACAGTGTTTATTTATATTAATGCATACATGTTTTAAGGTAACATGCTACTCTGTATGTATTGTTGTCAGTGCAATTGTACACCACTTAATTTTTTAATATATGGCTGTTTGTTAACGGTAGCAATGCTAACGATGACTCGAGCTCCTGGCCATTGTGTTGGACAGACTGTGTTTGTTTGTATGACTAGATATGTATTTACCATTACCCACGATTATGAACAAAATGAACACAGCTCATTTGTATATATCTTGACTTTTATCGCATATATTTGTTTGTTGAATGTTACCCATGCTAGTATTATTTATGTATATATTGTTACATGCATATATATAAAGTGGATGATGGTGGACGAAGGGAGGCTAGCTGTCACTGAGAGGATCCAAGTTGGTAGACACCTGCGTGTAGCAGGCGATTTTTTAGTGAATGCAGGCCGATGCATATGTGTGTGTGCTATTTCAGACCGTACATTCTTACATGCAATGGCAACTTTGCGACGCACTTGTATGTATACTTACCTTTATTTTTACTTTACATGCATGTACGGTTGTTACATATTTCCGAACTTCAAATGTTAGGTAATGCTGACCAACTATGCTTATAACTGGGCTAAAGGCCTACTTGTCGTCATCTCCTCGATTGCAGTCTGAGATTATGTCTGTGATCTTACTTTGGTGGTCGTAGATTTGGTGGTTGGGAAATGTCGGGCAACTATGCTTACAAAAGAGCTTAAAATATACTTGTCCCAACCACTCTGTTTGTCACCGGAGGTGATGAGTATGATATGGTCGCCATTACCCATCACCTTTTATGGTAAATGGCAGCCAACTAAACTTATACGAAGCTCTAAGGTTTAATTGGCCCTGCGGGCCTTTTCGTCGTCGTAAGTGATGCCTATGTTATGAATAGAGTGACTAGAGCTTTGTTTGGTGGTAAATGGTAGCCAACTATGCTTATACGAGGACTTGGGGCGTATTTGACATTAAAATCCTGTTAGTTGTCGGCAGCGATGTCTATGTTATGAATTTGACGACTAGCTTATAAGATGCCTTAATGTTTACTGGACCATACCACCGCTGTTCTTCACCAGAGGTGCTGTTTATGATATGAAATTGGTGTCTATAGCTACGTTGGGTGGGAAATGGTAGGCAAAAATGCTTATAAGTGGACTTAGAATGTGCTTGAACCTGCCACCCAGTTCATCGTCGGGGGCAATGATTATGATATGAATTTGGTGACTATATCATAAAAATTTCGGGAATTACAACCAACTATGCTTATTAGTAGGTTTAGGGCGTGCTTGACTCAGCGGCCCTGTTCGTCCGTTGAGGATGATCATGTTAATAATTTGGCGACTATATCTTAAATGGTTCAGAAATAACAGCCAACTATGCTTATAAGAGCACTTATGGCATACTTGCCCTGTGGTCCTTTTCTTTGTCGGGGTGATACTTATGTTGTGAATTTAGTGACTATATCTTAATAAGTTCGAAAATTACATCCAGCTTATAAGTAGGCTTAGGGCATACTTGTATCTGCAACCTTTTCGTCGTCGGGGGTGATGCCTTTTTTTATGAATTTAATGGCTGTTTCTTAAACAGTTCGGAAATTACAGTAAACTATGCCTATAAGTGGGAATAGGACTTCTGTCCCAACGACCCTTTTCGTTGTTGGGTGTGATAACTGTGATATGAATTTGGAAGCTGCATCTTACACGGTTCGAAAATTAAAGCCAACTATTCTTATACGTAGGCTTATAGCATACCTGATCCTGCGGTTCTTTTAGTCGTCGGGGGTGATGCCTATGTTATGAATTTTGTGGCTGTATCGTAAACAGTCTGGAAATAACAGGCGACTATTCTTATAAGTGAACTTATGGCATACTTAAAGTGTGCACAGTGCGACGTATGGTAGGTTCTGGCACGCCTGGCATCCTGCAGGGATCCGAGATACAGAAGTGCGGGTGCTCGACAGTTAGAACATTACAGCCAACTATACTTAAAAGTGAGCTAAAAGCATACCTTATGCATGCGCCGTGCAATGTATGTTAGATTTTTGTGCCCTGGCATCCTGGTAAAGATCCGTGATACAGAAGTGCACATGCTCGACAGTTTGTACATTACAGACAACTGAACTAATGAGAGAAATTGCATGATGGGGCAATGAACTCGAACATTCTTTAGACAAGATGGATGGTGCTGGCATGGAATGACAGAGCGTGAAGTGGACGGTATTTTATAGGTGAGAGGGCGACCATGCTGCTGCTGACAAAAGCCACGCAAGTGTAATTATTGTTTCTATCCTACTGATAGTTATTACAGAATAGGAAATAAATGTTTCCCGTGAGCTCGCGCGAGTGCCGGCTACGTCCCGTACCAGGCACGCAGACAAGTTGAAGGTACAGCAGTGCGTGTGTGCTCTCGAATACCTGGAGAAGTTGGAGAGACAGACTTGCGCGGTATTGGCTCTCTATGAATTCATATCTATTTTATGCAGTAACGCGACCTGCCCAAATTTTTATAAGTTTATATAATTAATTTTTGTAAATGTTAGAAAGACCTTATTTATTTTGTGCTATTAATTTATCTATATATAACGTTTATCCTTATATGAAGTATGTGTATGTGTACATGGGTGCAGTGGCTGCAGTTTATTTTCTATGCATATTTATCATTACACATCCTCTTCTATTTTTTTCATGATGAAAATAAGTTAATTGTCTGGAGAATGCATAGGCCGATGCGTGTATTTACTACATATTTTCTCATAACTGTGCAATTTTGATTATATATAAATATACAACATCGAGTTCTGTCCACATTATGTTCTCCCACATGTTGGGATGTTAACAACTACACATTTATTCATATTTAAACATCCTCTTCTCCTATGATGCAGTGATCTTGTTGTCAAGATGTCCGACTGGCGACCCAAGCGCTGTCAGAACGATCCTGCATGCCCCAAGGCCTTTTTTTTTTAGTCCCGAAACACCTATTGACTAAAAAAAATTTCCAAAGCTTATGGCTGGTGCCGTTTAGAATTACGCCCTACACAATGCTTTCGCGCCCCTGCTGGCGACGAGTGAACCAACACACATGCACAAAATGGCCGCGCCTATACCAGTGCATCTAGCCGCGAACTGTAGTACTTCAAACACTCTGGTGGCAAGCGCGAGAATCAAAGATGGCCATCTACAGCAGCCGACTGGTGGCAGGCGCGGGAATTAGAAATGGCTTAGCACACTCTGGTGATGGATGCAGTAATCGAATATGGCTGCCTACAGCAGACGACGGTGATGTGGGAACATCCCAGATGGAGGACTCGAAAAACAAGAGAGAGGACAAGGTGAAACTAAAGGAGACCACGAGGAATATGAGAAAACCCCAATGCAATGATCGAACGGAAGAGAGACAGGAAAGAACAAGGGAGCATGAGAAGAAAAACGAAACAAGAGAGAAGACAAAGCAGACGGGAAGGAATATGAGAACCCTCCTCCTCCCCAGGGATAGAACAGGTGAGAGCGAGAGACAGGAATGAATGCCAGAGTATGAGAAAAAATAATATAGGAATGTCAGAGCGGGAGAAAAATGTATCGGAATGCAAGAGCACGAGGAGTCAAGTTGGAATGATTGAGCAGGAGGGAAAAAAGGAAAATATTAGATGGACACTGCTGTCGACGAATGACAGAGCAGGAGGTTTACGCGTGACATCATCCAAGAGGGCCGCCGTTGCGCCATGGCTCCACAGCCAGCAGTCAGGTGGCGCAGAACATACCAATTATAACTACCTAAAGAGTGAATAAAAATATAATATGCTAAGGAGAAGTGGTTAAATTTAATATTTCATATATCCTGGGTGTGCAGATGTACATGTAATGAAAGTTTTTTGTAAAACATTGTAACAGTTGACAAAACGTTCCTTGCTTTATGTGTTTTTACATGGTGGATATTTTATAAATATTTGCGGACCTAATCATTTATATGTAAGATGAGCGACAAATTGCGGCAAAAAAAATTTCTATGAAATTTAGTTAAAATCTATAATCTTATTCAGAGATCTGAAAGGAACACTCTTGCAAGCACACTCAGGCACACTGGCAGGATAATGAACTTAGAATCTTTTCATTACAAAGGAATGTATGTTGTTACAATAATTATACATTATTCTGTTTTAGTTGCGCGAGCGTTATTTCAATTTCGTTTTAATGTTTTATTGTTATCGAAAGTTACCAACTATCATGATAAAACAAAAGCCTTGAATTTATGCTCATTCCATGTTCCTAATGCACGACCTTTACGACTGAGGACAACATACCTGAGCCGTCAAAACCGGTTGATATATGTCCGTCGGTACCGCTTGGCAGCCAGCGATAATGTCACTCACTTCGTCTTCAAAGCGTGTAACACTGAAATATTACTCGTTCCACTGACGCACTTATCTTCAATGCATGCATGCATCATATCAGTGATATTTGCAATTCTTCTAATTTATCTTTGCTACCTGCGATTAACATAATGCACACGTGATAAGTCAATATTTCGATAACGCTGGTACGAACTTTACATCCACTTAAACAATGATAATTAAAAAAAATAAAATAAAAAATGCAGTTGATTAGGTTACATTTACTTCTCTGTCACCAGAATCATTCGTACAACAAGTTCAAAGAACATGGCAGCTACTTATAGGCTGTGTAGTATGTAACATATGAAAGGGGGAAAACACTAAGTAACATATGGTCGATTCAGCTTCCCTTCTAAGTAAGTCCCTTTCAAAGCTAAGGGAGTCTTACTATGGCCATGTCTCTCGTGTTCGTATATGATGTAAATGAACGTCCTCGAGCAGGATAGGTAACTCAATCCTATAGATATGTCCGGATAATCGTCATAGGAGGCGCAAACGGGCCCACTACCCACAATTCCACCACATACATTTAGCGTGGACAGATGTTGGTTCCGGGACTGTGTTATTTCACGAGGATTCTCATCCGCCCACTCCTGGACATTTTGAAAATTAATGATGCCATCCATCGTGAATATCTCCTCATTCGTCCAGAGCACCCGGTATCCTCGGCGAGCGCCTGAACTCGCGGAACGTGGTAGCAGGATCGGACGTTTTCCTTGAGGATCCTCCGCACACTGGTACAGTGCACACTCTCTGTTTATGCTACAGTCTGTTTCTTCTGCCTGTAGGGAGGAGGCGGTGGTGCAGTGATTAAGCTACTCGTCTCCCACCTAGGCGTACCGGGTTCGCATCCCGGCGGTGCCGCTCGCTCCCGGATTTTCTCATGTGGGAATCGTGCCGGACGATGCCACTGGTCGACGGATTTTCTAAGGGATCTCCCGTTTCCCCCCGTCCTTGAATTCCGGCTGTGCTCCATACTCGTATCGCCTCACCCTTATCGGCTCTCAAGTCCTCGACGTTAAGAGCCGCCCAAATATCTCCACTCCACTCTGACATCTGGCTGATTCTTGATGTGATGTGTTACGCGTTTCTCCACATCGACGATGCTGGCACTTCGAGGCCTTCCGCTTCCGGTCAATACACCAAGTTTTCCTTGAGCGTAGACAATCGTAAATATATTGAAATGTCTTTTCGTTTGGGTGTCCATCGATCTGGAAATGTTTGCGCGTACATACGGCTCGCCGCCGATCGATTACAGTTAACGTTACCGTGCCGATAAATTGGGATCATGTCCGAATTTTCAGCACACGTGTATTCAATTACACCGCCCACGCTCTTCAGCTTCGAAACACATCCACCACTATAAACATCGGTGCAAACATATTCGTACTGACCGGCCCACTTTTAAGGTGTATTTTATCATCGCCTCCGTTGAGCGTGTGTAGTCTATTCGCGGTTTCTTCACACTTTTTAAATCAAACCTTTGAAAAGTCACCCCATGTATGACACATTTGTTTGATTCCTAAATATGTCATTTATCACAATCGTTTTATACTCGTGTTAATATAAAAGTACCTTATTTTCAGGTTAATTTTTTAATTACCTTTGGTGTGATTAACTAGACTTCGTTAAGCATTGTTTACACGAAGCAGGGAAATATCCTGAAAGCAGAACTTTAGCAGGGCTTCAGAAATGTTTGAATTAATCGTGAATGGGCTATCCGACCGTGGTAGGAAGGCCTCTAACTTTGGAAGGCAACTACTTAGAGGGGAAGCTGAACTAACCATATGCTTATCAGAGTTTTTTTTACATACAAAACTACTTGTAAGCATCGCCTATTTTTTTTAACAACCTATACGACCTACCACATGTCGTCTGCGCGTCAATTGCATGTATATAGGAATAAATTCGTGCTAGAATTATGTATTGCGTAATATCTGGTCGCGACATTCATTTGTATAGTGCAAATATTTAATAGCAAAAATGTTTTATTTTTCCGCGAAAGTTTAATTTTAACCACCCTTCTTTAGTTCCATCGATGTTCGTTTCAGAATGATTTCGTTTGCGTTAACTGAATATTTAGAATTAAAAATTTATTAACAATCACTATTTTAAATTTCAAAATAAAATCGAGAATTACGTAATTCCCGTAGAGACGAATATCGTTCTTGAGCAAGAGGGTGAACACTTATGGCGCTCACAGATTTACCGTACCAAACAGGTTTGTCCTGAACTCCAAGTATAAACTTGTGGGATGATTTGTTATGGAAAATGAGACAGAGAACATAAGATGACCTACAATCTTACGTGATTGTTAAGGGAGAGATAAAACCTTGAAAACTGTGAATTAAAAGTAGCTACTTGCAAAGTGTCAGGAAATACGCGAGAAGAAGCAAGTTCGTGAATAGCCTTAACCGGATTTGGTGTCTGCATCCGCCGTGAACATTTGGCGGGTAATAACATGGCTCGTCATTAGAAAATTAAAGGGTGCCATGTTATGAACCAACAAAAGTATGTTACCCGTGTGTGGTTGTAGACTGTTATAACGTAATCATCACTTATACATTAAATGAACCCAAAGTATTACCTTGGTGTAACACGCTCAGGCGAACAGTTATTGGCAAAACATGTAACGTTTAAAAGGGGGAAATTTTTCTTGTGAGGTAATATCTCAGGAAATACCTGCATAACTAATCAGTTTTTGTATGAAATGCTAAAATACTTTCGTCAGTAGTGGAGTATCCACCATAATTATCAATCCAAAGTAATAATATTCGATACACACGAGCTGAGGATCGTTGTCACGCAGGTAACAATCCAAGCCATTTTCCGTCCCTCGAGAATGTAAAGGACGCCGCACAGTCATATGGTTTTTAATTAACACCTCATCCTCCGCTCTCAGACAATGGATGCATTTTTCTGCGAGTGTTGCTGTTGTTTACATTGTTCTCTATGTTGTCAGAAGTTGAATTCCTTCCACCATATTAAATTTAAAAAATATAATTTTTAGCCAACATTCCGAAGGAAATACAGGCTTATGAGACCACTTTCCTCTGTGTGTGTGTGTGTGTGCGCGCGTGCGTGCGCGTGTCCTAAATAGCTTTGAAACTCGTGAACTGAATTTCACCAAACACGGTAAGGATAACCGACTTTTATAATTTCTCACCACGCTTTGTGCTATTTTCTTAATGGTGGTCATTTTAAAATTTAGAGCCCCTCTCTGAAACCATTCGAACAATTAAAATTAAATGTCGTATTTTGACAGTTTATTATGCATATATTTAATTAAGAAAGGTGCATTGTTAATGGCCTACCATTTTGAAGATACTGTATCACGAAGGGGAAAAATATCTTTTAAATCATATCTCGGAAACTACTGAATATACTCCCGCCAAATAAGGCAGGTAACTAATATTATGGTAGGTCGTGTAAAAATATGGGATTTAAATAAATAAGACACTTATTTCCAACATGCTGCCCATATAAATATTTTAGGTTAATTTCGTATAGCTACCACACCGTTTGACCAACTTAGACCAAATTTGGTACGCTGAAGGTATCAACTACAAGTATCAAATACGCCAATACAAGGCGTCTTTTCCCTTCATCTTGGCAGATTATAAAATTGAGTTTTTGTCATATTTCGGAAAACATTAACCGATTCCTCTGTTTTGGTTTTAAAAACATATTTGTACTTTGTATGTGTACCCATTTTGGGAAAATTATAGTTTGTAATGATAAATCCCTCACTTTTATTTCTGTGCAAACCTGAAATGAGATCAAACTCCCTTTTTTGAGCCACACTGAGGGAGGGGGGGGGTCGCTGTTTCGTTGGAAAAGAACACACCAGCTGAGGAAGTAGAGACAGAGCTGCTGTTTGCATGTGTCAACTAGAAACCATCACAGTTGCATTTAAAAAAAAAACGGCATACCCAGACTATTGCATCTCAAAATAAACTCAGTAGATACATGCGAAACTAGTACAGAAATACGTATGAAACTTTACTATACTTGCTTACGTCTGAGAGGGTCCCAGAGCGCAGGTAAATCACGCCAGACCCTCGTCAGTGCTCCCTCGGATATTACAGGGGCGCAGTGGCTGAGAGGCGTGCACTGTCGCCCCGGCAGCGAACGAGGGTCTACCCTAAACCGCCGCAGATATTATTTAACGCCTGAAGTGTCGTGGTATAAAAAGTAGTGTTTTGTGCCGAGCGGCGGCGATGAGGCACTTGTTGCATGTGCCTGTGTCGCCCTTACATCTTCCGCTACTGTGCCTCAAACGCGGAGAAAAGCTCTAGGTAGACGGGCGCGTTGTGAAGATCAGAACGCTGTTGTAGGTTATATACCCGTGGAACCACGGTTGGCCTAGTAATCATATGCCTACTAACTTTCCTAAGTTTGACTCCACCTCGCAGTGGGCCGGAATCGTTCCCGCGTGGACAATCTAGTCTTCACAGAAACTGTTCTTGTGTAATTTTTTTTTTTCATTCAGAGTACTCGCGCGACTGTTTCTAAATATTCTTCAGGATGGCCGAAAACGAGAGAGATCTGTTCGTCGGGTAAGACAGCTGGTTGTAGTATAAGCCCCATCTCATTCATGCTTACCCTGCTTCTGACGTCAAACATATTCAGATTTTTAATGTGGTAATAATTCTATCACTTTGTGAAATAAAATATTGGTTTTTGTGATAATACATTTTTCTGACAAGACAATACTTAGCATCAAACATTTCACCAACTGATTCCAGGTATTAAATTGGTAACCAAGTGTATTGAGAGAATTAGACAAGACGTCACTTCATTTATTGTATTACTGTAGGCTAACTTAATATGTCTTACAACGCAAGTAGAGGAATTTTTCGCAAACGAAGTCCATCACAAAACAGAAAATACGCTTCCGCTTAAGTTTGCGGAATCGTACGTGTGGGCTTATCTAAAATATTTCATGCAAAATATTTTTAGACTGATTATTCATCGTACCCTACGGTTTCAAAAAACCGTTTCATCGAGTGCATAATAAAAATGCGACAAATATTTTAAGCATTAATTGCAGAAGCACGTAGTGAATAGAATGACTTGTTGAATTAAAGATAATGAATGTAGTGTGCTGGTCTCCGTAGAGGTTTACATATGCCGCTTAAGACGATTTTAGCTTCAACGTATTTCTCGTCTGATAATGAGATATTTTTGCCTTGGGGTATACTATGTATTTCTGTTCGTAAGGGCACAGGAAATCTTTACCACTTGATAATCGGTTCTAGCAGTGAAGTTGCGTGGTCGTGGTTGGAACGAAATAAGGTGCAGTCCTCGCTTGCCAGGAGTTCCGAGTTAGTAACTTTCGCGGAAAGTTGGTAATTAATTCTGGCTCTTAAGTTATAATAACGCAGATAGCCCGTAGCAATTAGTGTTCCCCGTTACGTAAGTCTCAAGAGAGGAAATGAAAGCGTTCTCGTGGCGCCATTTCTCACGCTATCCAACCGAAAAATCACCGTCTCTCATTCGCGTATAAACTGGGGCTTCTTATGCAACAGTCAAACGAGACAAATTAACTCTAGATTGCCTAGTATTCTCCGCATTGGCAAACACACGTAATTGGTTACAGTCCCCCAAAACAAATACAGCCTTCAATATGCTACTGTTTTAAAATGAACTTTTTTGACCACAAGAGAATGCCAGATATCCAACTGTTAGCCTACTCTACTACGCGTGAGAAATAAACGCAAAACATATGTGACTGCCAATGCATGTTAAGTTTCTTTACAACTGGCATTTTCCAACGGGAAGTAGACAAAGCGTAGTCTCAAGAGACTGATCATTAGTCCAGTACAAAGTAAACTGTTCTTTCAATCGGGCTTGACGTATCTTCGAGAGTGGGTCATTACAGACGGAGAGTTAACTAGGACAACCATAAAAATGCTATTAAGTGGTCACAGCCCATGTTAAGGACGTTCATGTGTGAAGAATTATTTTATACATTTTAGCTTATTAAATAATACGTTTTCGTTGTGTTGTGGAAAAAAAAAGTCATCCTCGTTGCTTTGCCACAAGTGGATTCTGCGTGTAGATGTTAAGACCACACTGCAAAAAAAATTTCTGGTGAAATTTCTGAACTGTAATGGAAATTTTTAACCTATGCATAGTATGTAAATAAAACCACACATCAGGCTGCAAATATAGGAATGCGGAGCGTCGCTACTAGACAAAGTTGGGAACTTCCCTACGCATTTGATTGTCTCCTGAACAACTATACGTACCATAGATGAACGGGGGAAAAAAGTTTACCATTAGCGTTTCCTCACTATAGTCCATTCATATTTACTTTCAACAATTTTTAATCCCTGCGAGAGTTCTACTTTCGGGCTATTCCTCCGCCTCATGCAAATAAAGCTTGACCAAGTATAGAAAATTACACCAAACGACTCAGTGCAATAATATTTTACTAGGCATTACCAACACATNTAAAGCTTGACCAAGTATAGAAAATTACACCAAACGACTCAGTGCAATAATATTTTACTAGGCATTACCAACACACCTATTTTCTCATTGTTTTACTAGTATTACTTATATAATATAATATTATAATTTATGGATATTATACAGTTAAAAGTTCTAATTAACCAGCAATAATAACATTTTGCATGAGAACTATTTCTTAACAGGCATTACCAACATATTTATTTTTTCTCTGTTTGTATTAATTTTAATTATAAACAAAATATTACAATTCATGAATAAAAAATAAGTAAAAGTTAAATTTAACAAAAAAAATTATTTCTNTAAAGCTTGACCAAGTATAGAAAATTACACCAAACGACTCAGTGCAATAATATTTTACTAGGCATTACCAACACATCTATTTTCTCATTGTTTTACTAGTATTACTTATATAATATAATATTATAATTTATGGATATTATATAATTAAAAGTTCTAATTAACCAGCAATAATAACATTTTGTATGATAACTATTTCTTATCAGGCATTAACAACATACTTATTTTTTCTCTATTTGTATTCATATTAATTATAAACAAAATATTACAATTCATGAATAAAAAATAAGTAAAAGTTAAATTTAACAAAAAAAATTATTTCTGTTTACAAAGTATAAAAACTTGTGATACATAGCATATCTAGGAAACAATCGAACACGTCATACACGAAGTGATTTTTCAAAGGATTCGTTAAAAAAAAGTGTGAATATACTGCAGATAAACTACATGCGTATAGGCTGTTGTAAATGTGCAAATAATTTCTTACAATGCATCATTACGAGTAATTCGATGCCGTAAAACCACGTAGATCCTTCGGGTAAAAATGTGTCTAGAAATCCTTCGCATACATCTTTGTGTCGTCTTGATAATTGTAACTTACCAGTTATGCCTCTCAAAATATTCACTGTTTTCTATTCATATTTACTACAGAGTGAGATGTCACCTTTTCTATATTTTAAATTCAAATTATTAGCGAAATTTTTCACACACACTGTTTTCTCACAATGAAAATTTTTTAGAAGTTTGAATTTGGTTCACCGATAAACTGCACTTATTTATAGTATTTTCAATGTTACTTCATACTTTTCTGAAGACTTGATAGAGTTCTACTTACAGGTGCCGGCCACGTATCCTTCCGCTATATGTAAACGAAGACGTTACATGTGAATAATCCTTTCTGTCAGAAACTTTGTTTACGTTCTTCAGATGTCAAAAAATGATGACATATTTCAAAAAATGCAATTAAATGTTAACAACATAAGACCATATTTTCATCGGATTTGTGACTTTTAAATGTATCTGCATTGATTACAATTGATATTTATACTGATTACTGACATATTTGTGGTATTTGCAATATAGTGGGATATAACACATATTACATGTGAAAATTTTGCCACGGCTGTGTACGAACCTTTTAAAAATGTGAGTAACTGTAAACAAAGTATGAAATCTCTATCGATGTGGAGGAACACGGTGGTGTAGTGGTCAGACTACTCGCCTCCCACCTAGGCGAACTGGGTTCAATTCTCGGAGGGGTCACTCCCGGATTTTTGCATGTGGAAATCGTGCTGGACGATGCCGCTGGTCGGCGGGTTTTCTCCGGGATCTCCCCTTTTCCCCACTCTTGCATTCCGACACTGCTCCATACCCCCGTCGTTTCACCCTCGTCGGCTCTCAAAACCTCGATGTTAAGAGCCGCCCAAATCTCTCTACCCGACACTATATCGATGTGGTTTCTATTAACTTATATCGATTAAAGGATGGCCTCAGCTGAAATTAATATTAAAGAAAATTAGCATATAGTTCACTGTTCAACGAAAAGAATAAAAACAGTCACACAACTCGTGTCACGCATTTTATCAAGTAACTTCACATCTATTCAACAGAGTAAATAAACTCTTAAGATGATGTTCATGCATACTAATGCTAAAACTTCTCATTTTTTTCTGCATGTGTCATTTTTATTGCGTTTTATTTTTCTGACTGGGCTCTAGAATTCTGAGTAAATTAAGTGGGGCTATAGCAAATATTCAGCTGTGTCATTTATTGTCTTCCAACACTTAGGGAAAAGTTACAAAGTGAGAACACACTCATTTGCAAAAAAAATTGATCATCCTGAAGGTGCCATCGTAGGGGCACGTAAGTGGACACAGGCACAGGTCATGGTAGGTAGTATGTATACATAAAACGTCAAAATATTATACCACACCAAGCATGTATTGTAGGGGACCAACACTTGCAGGATGCACTTAGTATGGTGTTGTACCACCCGTAGCATGGAGACAGGCGGCGATACGGTCGGGCATGGAAGCACACAGACGTGGGATGTTCCCCTGAGGAAGATCCTGTCACCGTTGGCCGAATTTTCTATCCAATCTGGTCTCAAACGTTCCCGATGGGCGAGAGGTCTGGTGACCTTGGTGGCCAAGGAAGCATGACCATGCTTCCTACAGCATGGCACATTTGAAATATATTTGTGTCTACATTAGAAACACAAATTTATCACAACTATGTAACTTGCATTGGTAGGTAAAAAAAAAAAAAAATGTGTTCAAGCTTTAAGCGGTAAATTTAAATTTTTTTTCAAGGAAGAAAAATATACACACAGTCCAGCAACACGCCATGTCGTCGATTTTGCTAACTTCCAAGAAGTACCGTTACCGTTCCGCCATTGTATTTAAATATATATTTTAGTAGGTATTTACACATTAAAATCACGTTTTCATTATAAATCACGAATTCAAGCGCCGTTACTTGTACTATAATACGTTTTTTTTATTGGCTTATTACCGGGCTCAATGCCTTTATTTCAATTTATTATCATCACCAATTTGGGGGAAGCCCTCCCGACCTCTTTGTGGGTACTTATGGGTTTAAGCCCCTGTCACACTGTCAAATTTTTTCGTCAAACTGCTTCCAATAAGTTTGGTCAAACAAAGTTGTACAGTTGTTACATTACCGAAACGTCATAAACACCGCCACATTTGTCTGAAAAAGTTTGATGGCACCAGTTTCCATCAAACATTAGAAAATTGGGCTGGTTTTTTTTTATGTTTGACGGGCTCAGCCAATCAGAATAGAGCTCGATTAAAATGGCCGTTTCCCACACCACGAAATTTTAAATTCTCGAACAATTTCTGTAAACGAAATAAAGTTATGAAGATGATTAATTTATATAGAAACTGTCTTAGCATACATGCTATTATAAGTTACTATTGGGCATATTAAGAACTCATAGGCATTAAATTTAATTGTGCAGGAAACATCTATGATAAATAAAATTGGAATTTAGTAAAGAAAAGAATTGAAACCAAAACCTTCGTTGCATTTCTTCCTGTAATGGACTGCATGGAAACACAACGGCAGTATCTCACTTTGAAAATAATTTTTAAATAAAAATTCAGATTGAATCTTCGTCATAAAAAAATTTGACAGTGTGGCACATTTTCAAACACATTCAAGAAATTTTAATGAAATTTGTCGGAAGGAAAAATGTTATGGCCATACTTCGTCTTCAAATGTTATTGTCAGATATATTTGAAGGGGAAAATTTGACAGTGTGGCAGTGGCTTTAGGTATACGGATGGGCGAAGGTGGGAGGACTGACAGCTGCGGGAGGAAGAATCTTTGTTCAGAGTTGCTTAAGGTTGAAGTCTCCGGCATAATAATTTTTTGTTTTTTACTTCCATTTCACTTATTTTTGCTGTTTTTAGATTTAGGTAAAATCTACTATTGCACTCTTAAGGCTATGTTGGGTAGTGGCGGCATGGAAGTGCTACCAACTACGATGAAAGATAATACTGGACAACTCGCCGATTCTGGCGAGACATGCGACGGTGCCGCGGTCTGGTGTGACGGATACCTTCGTAGATCCCGCGCAACCACATAAACAAATTTCATGACGCGTCGTTTTACGAGATGGAAAACGTAAGAATTAAAAGATATTTGAGCATGTTTTAAAGATAAAAATGACCGGCCGAATACGTGCGATTTATACATTTTAACAACATGGTCCAACAAATTTTCTATGTCAATTTTAGATCTCAAAAGGGCAGTGACGATCACTCAAACGCTGCATTCAATTAATGTACGTATAACTAGAAACATGTCAAACTTTTTTCGTTTATAGCTTCTAACAATGGTTTCAGAAATGTCAACTACACGACTTGGATAAGCTGTATAAAAAAAATTTGTGATTTGTATATAAATATGATATACAGTATGAGTTCGGACCATTTTCTACTGATTTCGTCAGGAGTCCCAACTCGCCGAGTCAAGAGTATGAATAAACGACAATAGAAGTAATACATTAATGTTTAACAAGCACACAGTAATTGGTATAAAATTACACCAGGGACCTATAACACAAGTCCTACAAGTACTTCAATTATTTATAACCGCTCAAGTAACACGTCACCGAAATCGTGCATTCGTCTAAACCAAGATATAGTAAGCTATGTTTATTAACTTGCCTGCATGAAATACTTTTAATAGGAAATATATATAGCTAAATCATACACCATGAAAACATTCTCACTAGTTTACCAATGAAAGTAAATTCGCATTGTATAAAGAATTTTATTATTTGCAGGATAAAAACCTGTGACAGTGTACAGTTCCTTCATTTGTATTATTTATTATGTTCAGCTTTTGACATCAAGAATATACGGAATATTTAATTAATATTTGTGCAATTTTTAAACGAATCTTACAATAAGGTATAAAATGGCACACTTCGTTTATAAACCCATCAATGTAAAAATATGAGATAAATGCTTAAAAAAATATTTATTAACAGTTACTAACATTTTAATGATACATTTTTTACATGTACAAATTATGAACATGAAATACATATGAAAAAAATAAGCGAAAAAAATTAGGCATATGTAAACTTAAAAAACGAACTTTTTGACGAAATTCAGTTAGATTTTTATGAACGTAGCTGGTGTATAAATTGTCTGCAACGATTATTTATGATATCGTGAATTTGTGTGTCAGAGTTCGTCTGTTTTGAAAATATTCACATATAAAATATTTATTTTAAATCTGCCTGTATGTTGCATTTTATGAAAACTTCTGTTAATTGCTAATAAAAGGCTGTTACTTATCATTTTTATTATATATAATTTTATTATTGTGTATATTCCGCCTCAATAAGACACATTTAATGTTTACTGCATACGGCCTGAAACGATTTTTTATAATCCGGCGTGTTTATGTCAATACTATTCTGTTTTGAATATAACTTAATTATCAATTAAAATATTAAAATATGTTGTGCAGGTCTGACTGTATGTTGCGTTTTATAATAACCTCTGTAAATTGTTAATACAAGGCAATGACTTAACGTCCTTTTACACGATCACATTTTTCTTCAGTCTCTATTGAATTCAATTCATTGAAACTATATAACGCCATACAACCGTCATAATCGGGGTAATTTTCTCTTTCAATTTATTAAATGTATTGTTTTACTTCAATAATTTCTTTTTGAACATGTTCTATATTTTTTGAATCCCAAATTTCAATTGCTTCAGAAGAAATAAATGTTAAATATTCTGGGTTTTAAAATAATTTGTTATATTTTCATGGAATTTATACATTTCTTTCGAAATAATTTGTTTCATGATATTCGAAATTACTGGATGAAATCAAGAATTTACTCCATGGATTACGTGACAATTTTTTTTTTCAAAACGGGACACTAGTCAGTTTTTATTTGTGAGTAGGTAGATTGAAAAAAAAAAACATGTTATCAGGATTAATACGTATATTACTTATGTATTATTTTTTTTAAAAATATTTTTCAGAAGAAGAACAAATTTACTTTAATGTATAAGGCAATGATTTTAAGTAAGAGTAAAATTCCTGGCAGGTTTCTTTTAATATTCACCTTTGTGATCAACATCGCTTTAAGTACCGAAACTTGCAGTTGGGTCTTTTCAGCTTGGGTCCACAACTTGTTCATGGGCGTGAACACACTCTCTACTGGTGCATTAGTACCAGGCAGACAAAGGATATATTAAACAATTAGACGAATGTATGTATTATTGAGATTATTGTTGGCGAAGTATTTAAATAACTCTACCCAACGATTTTCTTTTGAAACATTCAACGTATTCCATTCTGATAATTTTTGCGGCGTAATGTATTTTGAAATAAGTGAATATTCATTTATTATTTCTATGTCTTTGTTAGGGTCGAGCGAGAAGTCATTTGACAACCGCAGATAAAGCATCATTCAGACGTTTCAATTTCTATGGTAAATTTACAATTTTGAAATTATTTTTATAATTAGTAAATCAATATTTTTGCTCGCTTGATAAAAACGGGACATTTGGCTGTCCCGAAGCTTTCATCGGGGACAACGGGACAGAGTGCTGAAAAACGGGACTGTCCCGTTCAAAACGGGACGTATGGTCACGTTATCCGTGGATTATAGGTTAGCATGCTGGGCTGTAGACTTAAGTTCTTAGGTTGGGATCCCGCACTTGGCAAGCAAAATATTTTCATATCAAATAATGTGTTGATAACTAAATGAAATTAATATATTTAGAGAGAAAATANGTGGATTATAGGTTAGCATGCTGGGCTGTAGACTTAAGTTCTTAGGTTGGGATCCCGTACTTGGCAAGCAAAATATTTTCATATCAAATAATGTGTTGATAACTAAATGAAATTAATATATTTAGAGAGAAAATAACATTTACTATAAATGTAGATCTAAAAAATTTTAGTTTTTTGCATGGTCGTACAGCTTATTGTCTGGACTTAATGCCGCCACAGAGCCAGCACTATTGCGACATCAAGCCGTCGTAGACCCGGCATCGTGGCTACATCCAGACATCGCAGGCCTGACATTTTGGTGACGTTCAGCGACCACAGACTCGCCAACAGTTAGGTATCCATTTTGTGTCTTATCGGTTCCAATCCATGATATTTTTGACACATTCGGCAAACAGTTGGTCGACTTCCATACTTATATCGGCTATGCTTCCGGCATAAGACAGCGGGCCAGAATTAGCTAGCTGGCTGTTGTTAGTCGGCTTGCTTTCACCGGCCCGATTCTGGCCCGTAACTTTCGGGTTTGCTGGGTGTTATTGCGCTGCTTAGAAAATAAAAGGAAAACATTTTTAATACAACTACGAAATAGGATATATTTCCAACTGTGCTACATGAAAAAATAAATATTTCAAAAAATAGGGTATCAAAATTTAATATAATATTTTTAATGGAAATTATTTATTATTTGGGGATTTTCAACTTTCCACTTTCCTCGCTGTTATTAACTCTTATTGATTACGAAATAAATACAATAATTTATAGAGAAAAATATATGTGTGATTCTAATTTACCATGAAAACATAATAGTTTAATATGTACGACAGTATTACATGGTTGTGTTGAATTATTTATTTTAAAAACAGGCAAACATGTTATACTTAAACGTTATTTCGACAAGTATGAAGTTACCCTAGTAGTATATATAAGGAGTAGTGTGGGGCCACTTTACATGTAACTAAAATTATTATATAATAATTTAAAATAAATTATTTGAAAAAATTATTTCACTATGCAATTTGATAATTATAATTGTTATCTAATAATTTAATTTACAAATATTTTAAACTAACTAATTTAATAATTTACTTTAATAATTTAAATTAATTTTTTTCAAACATCAAAATTAAATTTTGTTGAATTTAAAAATGTAATATTTACTTCCTTAATTTGGGTGCCTCATTCCCTGAATTTAAAAATTAATGTTAAAATGCAATATTTACAGTTTAAATTTAAAAATTAAGTAAAAAAATTAAATATTTACAGTTAAAATTTAAAAGTTATAGGGTAACCCCTTGACGAATTCAAAAAATATATTTATGTTCTAAATTTAAAAATTAAAATATGATTGATATACTACTTACCTTTATTAAACCATACATATATTCAAATTCACAAAACGCGGACACATACTCATATGCCTTAATGTAGTGTTTGGGACATAGAAAACCTATAATTTTAAAATGTATATAATTCGGTCTGTTTTGTATGGAAGTTAAATTTGAAACTCTCTAGTTAGAGGCATTGTCTCGCTATTTAATCAAACAACATGTGTGACTGTTGTCCATTGCCGTATGTCCCGTTGCGTCATCGCCTCGCCGCAAGAAATCTGTGCACGTCAAAACTGTAATGTAAGGTCGTCTGTTCAATTTTGTGTGTGAGAGTAGCAGGCTTTATGAACAGCATCTCGCGCAGGTTATGTTCAACAATTGCTCAGCACTTGCGTTATCTATTTCTCTGCATAATTTCAGTACAAACATAGCTTACATGCATTCACTTGTCACTGTTGGTAAATTTATATTGTTCAACGAAAATTGCGACGCAGTAGCTCTAACTAGGCAGTTCCAGATGCAACTTCAATTTCAAGGTGGCCAAATTACTTATATTTTAAACTTGCACGTTTACTGTGCGCTATCCTATATTTTCGAGTACATGTAATTGTTACAATCATTCCAGTTGTGAGAGGCTATCATTCTACGCCTGTAACCGCCGACACGTTAGATGAATGGGCACCTGCACGAGCCTAGGCTCGTTAGTGGCTCGTCAGCTGGTTCCCATCCCACATACCACCACTCCTTTCAATGGACCGATGACGTCACCACACTTGAGCCGTAACAAAAACAACTCCCATTCGTCGGCTCAATGGCGACACGCCAAGGTCTTCGCCCGTCGCCGACGACCCTTTCAGTCTGGCGATCAGCCAGGTACTCGATAAATGGCGAGAGCGAGAAAATATAATAATACATAGTATAGGCAGTTCGAGATTAACTAAGTCCTGGTTAGGATCTACTTTTCTGTCCATTTTGTATCCTTCCACCATGTGTAAAATTAACGTTACCCTTGAACGCACGTCTTTATTCATGCGTCGACCAAGTGTTAACTTTTAAATTGTTGTTAGTAATATTAAGGCCCGTTCTACAATACAGTCCGTAACAAAACGCGCACGGAACACGTAAATGGAACGAGCGAATGAATTGGAAACAATTTCAGCTGTTCTACAATTAAAAAAATTACATAATGATCTGCAACCTACGGATAAAAAAATCCTCTTCTGTTACAAATTACCGACACATAATTTATATCATACACGCGTCATTTTTAATATTTACACAATGTTTAGTACTTCATAAATAGTATTTTATACAATTCATGGTAAACTGAGCACTTTTGAAAGCCCTCTCAGTAGTTATAGAATGCCGATGCTAGCCCGGGTCCTGGCACACCATAGATTTTAACCATACGTTTTCAACCCACTTTTAAAAACTAATGGGTTAAACATAACCATACGTTTTCAACCCACTTTTAAAAACTAATGGGTTAAACATAACCATACGTTTTCAACCCACTTTTAAAAACTAATGGGTTAAACATAACCATACGTTTTCAACCCACTTTTAAAAACTAATGGGTTAAACATAACCATACGTTTTCAACCCACTTTTAAAAACTAATGGGTTAAACATAACCATACGTTTTCAACCCACTTTTAAAAACTAATGGGTTAAGCATAGCCATACGTTTTCAACCCACTTTTAAAAACTAATGGATTAAACATAGCCATACATGTTCAACCTGCTTCTAAAATTAATTGTTTGAAAATAACCATAACTTATGAAAATGCTGATACGAGTGCAGCACAAAAATAATTACTAGTGAGACATTTTTTTCATTTAAAGAAATGAAAATGTATAATACACGACATAACATGGATCAGTTACTAAATGCATATTTGTCGTGGGCGGTAAAATACTTTGAAAGGCTGGAGTGTTATCCGCAGTCCTACCCGATAAACCACGCTGAAAAAAATGAAACCAAGTACGGTCCCAAAGTGGTAGTTACTTCAGGAAATTTTAAGGTGACCCTACCAGACAGATATGTACTATATATTTACATCTACTACTCCTAGACATTAGCTAAGAGTATGAGTATTATTAGCTCAAATTTGGAACGACTCTGTTGATAAACATACAGTGTGGACGCGGGCGCCTCACATCTACACTGTAAATTTATCTGCTTAGTCCGGGATTTGAANCCTAGACATTAGCTAAGAGTATGAGTATTATTAGCTCAAATTTGGAACGACTCGGTTGATAAACATACAGTGTGGCCGCGGGCGTCTCACATCTACACTGTAAATTTATCTGCTTAGTCCGGGATTTGAACCCACGAACCTTGCGTTAAGAGTCGAACATCTTACCACTGAGCTAACTGGCAAGACGCTAGCTCAAGGTCTGTCATACAGTTCATATAGAGAGTCCCGTCGAATGGCATAATAAACGAAGGCTAGAGCGCGCGAACGTTCAAGGCCAGAGTGCGCGGACATCAGCTACAGGCGAGTTCGGATATTGCGTCACTGATTGCGCAAGCGCGGCGGCTGCAGATAACCAGTCCGCCCATATGAGGAAAACCTGTCTCTACACCAACAGGAAACAGGCTGTGTTTACTAGTCAGATACAGATGATGCAGTACGAAGGCATTTATCAACGCCTCTGACCTATGTACTTTAGTTTTTTAATTTAATGGTTATATAACCATTAAATTTAATTTAAGTATAAAAACTTTAATTGCTATTTAAGCCATTAAAGTTATTATATGAGTACTTCAAACTTAAAATACCATTATTTTCTTAACCTTTTAATTTCTTATGCTTAAATTAAGCACAAAAATAAGTATCTACGGTCTCATCTCTAATACCACAGTTCTTTCTGATGAATCAAAATTTATTAATTTACCTTTGTCATCCTTAATTTCAAATATCATTTCCTTTACTTTAGTTGTTTGCACTGGAAAAAACAACGGGTAGGCTGGCTCGTAAAAGATAGTTTCACCAAATCCAAATGTCGTCCTTGGTTTATATGTAGGAATTATGCTAGTTTCTCTGTGGTTATATTCATCATGTTTTAATATCATACCATTAGCTATATTACAGTGTATATTTATTGTTTCAAAGGGAACAAATTTTGGGATTGTATTTCCAAAATGGTACTCATTTGATTTCAGGATTTTATTTTCTGTGAAACCCAAAAGTTCTCCTATCGAACCCCATTTTCCAAACTGTAAATCAAACACACATTTTACTTTCACCCTGTTTGTTGTCTTATCCAACTCGAGGGATATGCTATTATTTTCTCCCCCACCCATTGGAACTACTTCAAATGGGGGAATTGTCTTTATAGTTTTTACAAGATCTTTTAAACTATATTGGCCAACTGGAATTTCAACTGATGTTTCCATACCAACCATGTTTTTAAAATAGAGTCTATTTTTCACAGGGGTAATGTTAGGAGTTAGGTATGCAGTATAGAACTGAACTAAAGCCACTGAGTGCTCCTCTATCTCCAAAGGATAATGCAGTCTTTTCTTCAACACCGATTTGTTATCTGATAGCTTGAATACTTTACACATTTATTACAACAAAAAAAATCTATAAAATAAATGAACAATCCAAGAAACATGAAACACATTGACTGGGATATTAAAATAAGGATACCAGACAAAACTGTA
>NQII01008132.1:5078-46591 GCA_002778355.1 Clitarchus hookeri
ATATATATATATATATATATATATATATGAGAGTGTGAATGTGTGTATGTTTATAAACAAAATTTATTTTCTACAGACTGTTTTTGCATCTTAGCCTTCACATGAATTTTAATTTATTTTACAGGATATCACTGTAATATTTAGATTTATAGTTTACAGGTTGTTAACGTCAGACGCAGATGTAATTATCTTCATTCGGTCACATAAAATTTATATTGATTTTGTCAAAATATACGCTTCAGTGAAAGGAGTAAAAATTTTACATTACGTATATAAATTTAAACATTTTTATTAGAATATTTTATGTAATATACATTTATGTGATTTGATTTCATAAGATTTCAAATTTTTTAGATACTAACAAGAAACTGTATATCTTGCATTTGAAACACTGCGCTTTTCTATTTATTTTACGATTAATAGAAGTAGTTTAACGTTTCCAATATTGATGATTTACTGAATTTTAAATTGTGCATTACGTTTAGTAAACCACGTCGTACAGAAATATTTAAATACAGAAATAGCATTATATGCAAAATTCTTTAATTTATGGTATTTGTTGTTATTTCCTATAAATTTCGCTGTTAACGAAGATTTATTGTAAAATATAACATAATGCAGAACTTTATTTTATCTATGAATTTTGGTATTGTTTCCTTTATTATATACATTTATGTAAATAAGTAAAAAAAAATTTTTATTTCATAGTTTTTTCACATCTAATTTTTTTCCGAATCAAAATTTTTCATATAAAATAATCCACACTAAGATTTCTATTTTTTTTTCTGACTAACAAATTTTCGATTTTCAGAATTTTGTATATTAACAAATATTTAGTATTGAGATTTTTTCCTTTCAGATTCATACAGCTACAAAATTAACCTTGCTTTACAATAAAGAGTGTTTTTACCTACTGTTACATGGACGCCTGCGGGGCGTATCTGAATTCTTGAGGGATGGAGGTATTATTAAAAATAAAATAACTAAATTTTGATTTTAATTTATTTACACAGTTATTATTAACAGCATTGTATTATCTGTCTGCACTATATCTCTTTTTATTTCTCAGTGAGCACATACTTAATGTCTATTTTAATTGTAATTAACGTCCTTCTTAATGTCACAGTTTGGTTGCAGTCAATTAACTCATTGAGTAGTATCTGTGTGAAGTCAGATAGACAACGGTAGTAAACATTTGTCTTTCACTTACGCATCCACTCCGTTAGTCAGCCGGCAGTCGTAATCTTCATTGCTCTGATGTTCGCAGTCAAATATTTTCCTCCCCTAATCAGATATCTATCCGAGCGCTTCTCTTTTCGCTAGTCGTCTATCGATGAAACTCATCCCTAACAGTTGCCGGCCCGTAGGCCCTAACATGCCTTATATAGCTGCTGGCCTTGACCTGGAAAGTTCGCAGTACCCCGAGTCTAGCTGAGAGACCCGAGGTCCGTATTCCAGAGAATTCTTCAGATGTCTCATAGACGCCCGATACCCAAGGTCGGGAGCGGCACGCGTCCTGATAGGCAAACAGCCGCGCTTTGTAAACATTCCATTGACTTGCATCCGCCGCGTCTCCGGTTGCAACTGATAGCGCGTGTCAATAAATCATCCAACTACGCTGCCCTTCTCTGCCGCCCGCTCGCGCGGGGCGGGCCACGCTTAGCGGCGTGGCCCAGCAACAGGTAACCATAATTTTATCCTTATTTACAAAGAAAGCCGGTTCAGGATTCGTGCAAGATTCGTTTAGGTTTGTGTTTTTGTAAATGATGATTTCGTTTTCTTATATGATACTGCTGATTTTTAAGATTTTTTAGACTGTTGCAGAAATTGTTTCTGTTTTAGTTTTTAAGTAGATATATATAGAACGTGTTCTTGATAGCAAAACAAAATTTCATGAAACTGCTTGTTTTCACAAGCAGTTTTTTGAGGTAGAAGGATTTTGGTCTAGAATCAGTTTTTCGTAGATAAACCGGTGAATGATTGGAATTAGCACTGAAATATATGTTGGTGTGGTTTGGTTTGCCGCAGACACTCTCTCTTATCCGCACCTGGATTCTTGGTTACCAGGAAATCTGGGAAGTGTATCTCCAATTTTATTCAATTTTCACTGCGAATTTGATGTTGACATGATTTTAGTTGGTATTTAAATTAGTTTAAAATTACAGATTATTTGTACACATACTTGAACTCCCACTTATATTTGTGTTTGCTAAATTCGATTGCTTTCATTTCAGAATTAGTCATTAAGGTGTGGGTTAGCAATGGAGCCAGTGAGGAGTCGATAGACATGCATTCTTAGTGGAGAATGAATTGGTTTAAATGAGAGGTGTGAATACCGATGTGACACAGCGCTCTATAATCTCAACTGTTTCCCGACTTGTTGGTTCCCGCTTAAGGTAACCTCAAGTATAAAGATTTGGATGGCTTTCAACATCGAGGTGAAACAAGGTGAGTATGTTGAATTGAGTTCTTAAGAGTCGATGAGGGTGAAATGAAGTGAGGATGGAGCAGTTCCGGAATGCGAGGGCGGGGGAAACGTGAGATCCCGAGAAAACCCGCCGACAAGTGGCATTGTCCGGCACGATTCCCACATGCGAAAATACAAGAGCGTCCCCGCCGGGAATCGAACCCGGTTCGCCAACATGGGAGGCGAGTAGAATAAACAATACACTACCTGGGCCCCGGAGGTAGCTTCGAAGAATTTAAAGAACATTAAAAAACTCGTGGAACTTGAACTTTGATTATATAGAAACTAGTGTACATCGAAACTCGCCAGCTAACGTCATCGTCTTCGCCTTCACGGAGATGTAGGATTTCTACAAACTGAAGTGAATTTTGATGTGTGAATTGGGGAGACGGTAGTATCAGCGTATTTTGTTCAGATATATGGCTGGCAGCTGATTTATGAGTCCTTAGTAAAGTGTGAAATTATGCAGTTCTGCACTGAGAGAAAGCCTTGTAGAATTTAACGAAGTTTGTTTCGCGCAACCAAAAAATTAATTGTTTGTGTAGGGGCAGTGAAATATTATGCTGCTGAAACCAAGTTATTTTGCTGTTCTTATTGGGTTGCCCCAAACTTTAAGATTTAATACGTACGACCAAACATTTGTTTGTTGTGCGTACATAAAACAAATTCAGTTATTATATAAAAAAGTGGAACCACGATGGAGATTGAAAACCAGATTGTTTGCGTCCGAGCGGTACACCGAAGCAACCTCAGCCAATGCAGCAACTAATGAGATGGGATTGTTTTAACCACTTAAAATATTACATATCGTATAACGTATTTTAAAATATTTCATGTTTTTCAGCTTTGCTTTATAGGGTTCTGTCGAAGTNAAATATTACATATCGTATAACGTATTTTAAAATATTTCATGTTTTTCAGCTTTGCTTTATAGGGTTCTGTCGAAGTTGTTTTGATACAATTATTAGGCATTAATAAATGCACTAACAAGCGCAATTTCTATCCTGATTGTCATAAGAATTACGAACAAACTCTCAAACTGTATTTTCGAACGAGCGCAACCAAATGAGTGGCCAAGCAAATATTTACAGTTTATTTAACTAAATATTTTGTTGGCAGATANTTCGAACGAGCGCAACCAAATGAGTGGCCAAGCAAATATTTACAGTTTATTTAACTAAATATTTTGTTGGCAGATAAATTTTTCTTGGTCTAGCAGATAGGTTTCGTTTATCCAAGCGTGTATTTTTTTAGAAGACCGAAATCAATTTTGTTAATTTTAAAGTTTGGTTTACCCCACAAAATATCTTGTTGCGGATGCTAAATACATATTTGGCCATATACAAAATAATATTTTGTTGACTGGAACGAACCTTTCTCTCTGTGTGGCATCGTTGAAAACGAACAGTTTCTTGTATTCTTCCTGGAGAGAGTGTTCGACAATAAGTTCCTTGGTCTCTCTCTCTCTCTCTCTTTCTCAGTCTGTCTAACGGATAAGTTTTGATTGCGTGGAAAAGAGAGGGGAGCCAATCACAACCAACATTCTCTGAGACTTACTTTGTGAGAGCATTCAGGAACGCCTAGCCTTCAGCTTCTCAGTGTCGATAGACGCTAAAGAAGCCTACTGAAATATACTGCGTAAATTTGGGTCTTAAAATTACCAAAACATGGCTTCAGCCCAGAAGAAAATACAACCATCAATACAGTTGCTGGTTACATCATGCAATTGTCAAGAAAATAATGTTAGAGACTTATTTTAAATGTACTCCTAAAAATTATAAATTATTTTATAATTAAAAAAAAGTAATGTTATTTACTGGTTCAGAAATAAGCATTACAATACTCAACCAATTTTTATTCTGAAATGTGACATATCACGCAACGTTCTGCATGTATAAAATGATGTTGAAATTTTGTTTCTTGCTGAAAGAGTATTTCCAAAGACTAGTACCATTATTTCACGTACCAAGGTCAAAAATTATGAAGCGGAAAAAGCGCAAGGATACGTGCCAAGTGAAACGTGTATTTGTACACGAAATTAAAAAACAAAAAATATCGTTTTTGGGTAACATATATTTGTTCTAAGCAACTTTTTGTCTATGCAACCGTTTATTGTCTGTTGTTGAAATGCTTCTTTGCTTCTTAGAATCCAACCATATTTTAAAATATTTTTAGTTACGTGAAAATTGTACTTGGTTAATTTAAATTTTTTGACAGGCGTACAATACACACAAACATACATTAGATAGCGATTAGGAGTGAGATTTCGTTTCAAGTACGTCTAATGGCAGCTTTTCTAAATAGACTAATCTGTTTGAAACATGGAACGTTCTGTTATGCTCTTTTATTAAATTATAAATCTGGACGGCTAACAGTGATCTCTCTTTTTCTTAGCGGTGCCAGATATTTAATTGTAATTATATAAATCTTTTTTGCTAGCCCTATACGTTCAGAAATTGAGAGTAATATTTTAACATGTTCAAAAAACAATATTTTGCGATACATATCAGTACAACCAGTTCAAAGATTAAAATATACGTTTTTAATTATAGTTATCGTACTTGTTCAAAAAGGATACAGTAGGTTATTTATGCTAAATTTTTAGTTTTAGTAATATAAAGTAATAAAACTCATCCAAATGAAGTACACGCAATCATGTACATGTCCCACAAGAAGGTTTAAAATTGTGGAAGTACTGTACACTGGGAGGCTCACTGTAGTATATTTTCTATTTCTTTAAACTTTTTTTTAAATTTACCCTGGGGCAGCGGTGGCGTAGTGGCCAGGTCGCTCGCCTCCCACCACGGCGATCCGGGTTTAATCCCCGGCGGGTTCACTCCCGGATCTTCGCATGTGGGAATCGTGCTGGACGATCCCGCTGGCCGGCGGGCTTTCTCGGGGTACTCCCGTTTCCCCCGCCCTCGCATTCCAGCGTCACTCCATTCTAGGGTTTCATTTCTGTCATGTACGGGGATGACGGTCACCTACGGTTACCAGCTGGAAAGACTGTCACTCGGAGGGTGTTGCCTTGCCCTGGGTGCACTCCCCACACGCCATTATTATTATTTTATTTAACCTTTGAAAATAACCCCATGTATTACATGTTTGATTATTTCCTAAATATGTCATTTATCACAAGCGTTTTGTACTTCTGTTAACGTTTAAGTACCATATGTTTGATTATATTGAAATTGCACTTATAGTTTATCTATAATTTATAATGTTTCATTTATAATTTATATTAATAAAAACAATGAGTAGATAGGTTTGTTCTTATTGCGTAGTAAAAAAATTGTTCTTGTGCAAATTATTGTTACACTGAGTGCCCACGAATGCGGATCGTTGTCCCTTTGATGTAGTTTTTTAGACTTAAGCGTTATTTGCGTTAAGCGGAGGAATATCCTGGAAGTAGAACTTTAGCAAGAGTTGGAAGTAACAGTGAATGAACTATAAGAAATTATTTTTATTTCGGTTGCTCATTTATAAACAGAGCTGTTGCTCAGCGTTGTGATTTATTCATATCACTATCGTCGGTCCTGAAGACAACATATCTTTAGTTGTGGTAAATAATGAAGTATTGCGTCAGCTGAAGAATAACGCATCACAACAGAATATTTCTTTCTTTCGATACCTGAAACAAAAAAAATTATTAATTGTTTTTAAAACGCTTAACAATCTGAAAGGGTAATTACAAATATTATACTAAGCATGTATGTACATACATACATATATATCAAGATATATATAAATAATACATTTTAAAGATAATATTGTGCAGAGTAGGCTTAAGAGCATTTATTAAATCTCAAAATTACTCCGGGTAACATGTATCCTTTGCGATCTGAGCGCTTCTATTGTGGCAAGCTATAAACGAACACTCTCAAACAAATGCAAATCATCTATAGGCCACGTAAATATAGTCAGACTACTCGCCTCACACCAAGGCGATCCATGTTCGATCCTCGGCGGAGTCATCCTAATTCCCGAATGTGGGTAAACGTGGCGGACTTTGCCGCTCACAGTTGGGTTATCTCGTGAAATTCCCGTTTACCGCGCCAATGCATGCCGCCGCCGCTCCAACCCCATCTCATTTCACCCTCACCGGTGCTCAAGACCTGATTTTCAAGAGACGACAGAAATCTCTAAACTCTCAACTCTCTCTCCAAAACATCCTTCGTGTCTCCTAGTTTACGGTCAACGCTTCTGTCGGAGACCCTGGGGAATTGATCTGTCTACCACATTATTTTGATTAACATTTTTCTCCTTTAATTCCCTACCATTTTGGTTTATTCGCAGTTACAACCAGGTACCTCGGTCGATGTAGCAACACAAATTTCTATGTTGAAGTTCTTAGAGTAAATCGTATCTTCCTGCGATTTGTCCAATAATTGGTACGTTGTGCGGTTTTCAATATCTCGGCCATGCTTATCCTGAAAAAACCCCATTTTTATTAGCCTCTGCCTACCAGTAGGTGTAAATGCTAAAAAAATACTGCCGAAAATTTTTTTATAATAAAAATATCTGCTACAGATAATGATATTTCCGTGACCTGCCTGAAACAGCTTTTTCACCGTAGCAAGGTTAATAGACGTGTTGTAACAGAGTTACTATTCCTCTCGGAATTCTGCCTCGGTCATGGGTTCTTACGTTGCTGAAGACGTTTGCCCGTTGACGGAAGCCGGAGGAAGCGTTCAACTTCACGACGCTGGTGCCTGGTGGCTTCGGCAGTGGCTGGAGTTACACTGGGCATGCGGCGTTTCTTCCACATGGCGGTGGCCTGGGTGACTGAGGGGGTTGCTTTGGGATGTCAGCACCACCTTTGAATTTGATTGAACGACGATCTACTTCCGTTTCGAGGACGTTCTACACAGCTTTGGGGAGGATGACGGTTACGGAATTTGGACTATATTACCCCTGGCAAACAAAGCGACGGCGGACACCCGGGGGAGGGGGGTGTCACACCAAGGGGTTGCTCTCACTGCAAGAAATTGAAAATCTATTGGGAATTTATTAGGGAATTTGTGGCAGTTAAGCACTTTGTATATTTAAATTATTTCAGTGGCACATTTTTATGGAACCTCGCAAATTTTTTTATCAGTTTTCGTAATGTTTTAAAGCATATGAGGAATTGTACATTTATAAGTTATGTATACCTCGTAATATTTTGTACTCTGGTTGCAAGTTTTTATTTTGTACCATGTTTACATTTCGCATTTTGTATCTTTTGAGAAGGAGGAAGTAAAAAGAGAGATGAGAGGTTCCCAGAAATTAAATCTCTAAACGGAAATAGTTTTTATTCTCTTTGTGTAGTCACCCTCTTAAACGTAATCTGCTTTGCTATTGATTATTCTTCCAATCCTTTTTATTTGCCTCCAATTTATTTGTTGCACATCGTGTTTGACTAGGTTGGACAAGTTTTATACATTTGACAGAGTGGTCTGGCGGTCATAAAGGCACTCTGTTGCAGCGTCTTAGCAAAATAAGGTCGGGAAAACAAAACAATAACTTGTGTTTAATGAAACCTAGTGAGCATAAGTAACCATTTATTTGGAGAAGGAAAATAAATAATTCAAAAATCCTTTAAATTAACTATTAACTTTATTCAATATCTTACAGCGATACTGCAGCTGCCAATAACGGGCGGATACAAGCGATAGGATTGGGAGCTAAGGGAACTTGTGCCTCTTCCTATGACCCTGATCTCACAATGAATGAAGTGGCATTGCACTCGAAAGCAAGTACGTTGTTAGCAATGCAGTACTAATACTTACACTTAGCAAAAAGAAATTCTAAAAAGCATTTACTTCACCCCTAGCAACAAATAACTGACGATTATATGTAGCATTAAAAATGAAGGCATGCCAGCATGCATGCGGGTTGAACCTAATGTACGGTGTCGATCCTGAAGTATCCCCCTCCTGAATGTGCCTAATGTCCGACATTGCTGCTAATATTTTATAATTGGCTTGGTTTGTTTCTTTTATAAAATAAACAAATTCATAGACCTTCGAAAAAAGTGCATGTCGTAATTCGGCAATACATACAAGTACCTGGACATTTTCATCGTTTAGTTTCCTCGCAGTAATTTTTCACTTTTTGGTCAAACTTTCAAAAAATCACCCTACGTGTAACGTGTTTGGTTATTTTCTAATTATGTCATGCATCACAGGCGTTTTGTTATTATGTTAACCTAGCTTATTCTTGGTTAAATTTATATATTGCCTATATTTTATCTGTATATTATAATTTATAATTCATAATTGGTATGAATAAAAACAGAGAGAATATGTCTACTGGTAGTGTCTAGCAAGGAATAGTTTTCATGCAAAATATTATTAAACTGAGCGCACAAGTTTGGTGCGTTGTGCCTTTGATGTAATTTTCTAGACTAAGGTAAGCTTTGTTTACATGATGCTAAGAAATAGCCTGAAAATAAAAATTTAGCAGGTCTTCAGGAATGTTCGAAGTAATCATGAATGGACTATAGCTGTGATACCTAACTGTTTATTTAAATAGAACTCCTCATTACTAGTTTGCAATGCAGTGATCTCAATGTCATGCAGCGCAGCTGTTATCTCCCAAAGCTAAATCTTTAAAACGCGACACCTTACAGTAGATCTCGTCTGCTATAGGTGCCACTGGTGTTAAGGTTATGTTACAGCAAAATTAGAACCACTGTACCGATTTCAGTCGAACAAACTTTATTGTCATTTATGCATTACACAAAAGCTCTACAATGACCAAGAACATGCAAATTTCCCGTAGTACCAATTAGCTTCCTGTAAATCCATTTTTCATCCCCGAGCTTGAACTTCATCTTCTTACGAGAAAACAAAATAGGTGATGAATAAATACTAATTACAGCAGTCTGAGTAACAACACCTTTATGAACTAGCACTGTCTTCCAACTAATCGTTGTGAGTCTATTTACGGCTTAGGAGGAATCGGTCCCGTTGTGTAAAAGTAACCCAATGGGACCGATTCCTCCAGAAATAAGTGTAATAACAAAAATTAATGTATTCTATGGGGCATTGATTTTTTTGGGTGTGGGTCGCTGTTCAGTGATACCAAACACTACATGTCTCCAGTGTATTTGGTGATACGCATAAGTAAATAAAAGCGTTCTTAGAATAGCTGCACGTTACATGAAGATGTTATTTTATTTCAGAAGTGAGACCATTTATCGATATCGCAAGACGTTTATTTTGTATCGAAAAGCAAACACGCTCATCAGGCTGCAGTAGCGTTTTGCTGCAGTATGTGTCTCGAGTGTCATCGAATAATGTTTCAATTTTGGCTATAGTCTACCAAGGAATGTGATGCATGGTTTGTTCGTTTCACGTGAGTGATGCTTTATTATTCAACTTACGAGACCGGAATTTAAGTATATTAATCTCAAAAGAATTTAAAAGTGATTTACTTCGCTGGCAAATGTCTTGTAATCCTAATAACTCAGAGGTCCTGTGATACCATTCGTGTTTTACCGACTAGAACTGACGGCATAAAAAAAATATATATTTATCCTACCTTTATTTAAATATAGCGGCACCCGCATTAAAAATTCGGATTTGCAAGCAATTAACAATAATTGCAAAATAATTTAACTTCATTGTGAATAAACAAATGATCGGTAAAACAAAACGTCTGAATACATAATTTGGCAAATATAAGTTTATAAATACGACATTAAAGTAGGTTTTATGATGTCTTTAGATTCTTTGTTCAAAACGGAGCTGGGATTCAATGAAACTGCATTTCTGTTTAAATATGTTCAATAATCCTACAACTATGTAAATGGGTAGGATTATACTAAAAAAATATTTCTTAGAGTGGAAAGGTTTGGGCCGCTCTTAACCTTGGGGATTTGAGAGCCAATGGGGGTGAAGCAAGATGCGTATGGGGCAGAACCGGAATGAAAGGGCGAGGGAACGGGAGATCCCCGAGAAAACCCACTGACGAGCGGCATCTTCCTGCACGATTCCCACGTGCGGAAATTCGGGAGCGACCCCGCCTAGNTGACGAGCGGCATCTTCCTGCACGATTCCCACGTGCGGAAATTCGGGAGCGACCCCGCCTAGAATCGAACCAGGTTCGGTTCGTGGAGGTGATCTCTCTAGCTGCTGCCCCACCGCGGCCCCAATATTCATTGAAATAAAAATACGTGTTTTGTAAAGATTTGAAGCAAAACAAACTTTCTTTCATTGACCTCACAAGTTCTACAGTTGTAAGTAAACCAATTTCATAGAGTTAAGTACTCGACGAAATACTGTAAATTTAAAAATATTAGTATTCTACAGGAATATTGAAGATTTTTACTGTGTGCACTGGTTTCGCCAAAAACTTGCAAGTCATTTTTTTTTTTTTAATCTTTCGGAAATTATATACGACTGATTTAAGTAACAGTGTGTTTAGCCCTGGATGAGCGCGAAAGTGTACGGTGTGGCATAGCAGACCGCAGAACTATGGGATTGAAGGTTGTCATACGTGCACTTCGCGGCCACGTGCGAACAAGGGTTTCACAGGGTGGAAAATAAAGGGGGTGGTAGTTGGTTTGGGTTGCAGAACTGCGTATGATGCGGGAGGGGCGAAGGGTGAATGTTGAGGAGGGTGGTTAAGGGGCGGGTTGGGTTTGCCAGCAAAAGAGGGGGTTGGTGCTCACGAGGGAAGAGGGGCGACTGGGGACATCCCAGTTGATGATTCAATTAGCATTTCACACAACACTGAAACAAAACGTGTCGCACGGCCACCGCGCCCAATAACAACCTCCAGCTCGACGTCTGCGGCTCGACGAGTCCCGACGCCGAGGCCGCAAAACGCGGGGATGCGACTCCGCGGGCCTGCGAACTTCTGTAAACAAGGGAGCAAGGCGTGGCGACAGTCTCCTTTCATTAAAACTTTCTTTTTTGATAAAGCAATTTCGTTCCCAGTGACGCGCTGTGTCGACCGTCCGCGTCTCTCGCCCTTCCGCGGAATTGTGTAGTTGCGATGTTGAGCGGCGGTGAAATGAATAATAAGCACGGAAGTCTAAGTCCCTCAGGAACTTGCCTTCGCCTTCTCTTTTCAGCTTTCATTAAGTTCTTATGAGCGCGCCAACATTTAAAATGGTGGATCGAATGGTGGTAGTTGTCTCCACAGTGATTATTTTTACGGTGCCTTTAACGTGATTTCTGGAGAGTGACATAAGTTTTCTTAGTGGTAGAAACCGTATAATTTCACGTCACATTTACACGGGAACATCACAGTACCCTACAAACTCCAACAAACACAAATGTTTAGGCTGCTTTTCCCGTTGGAACACTACCATCGCATTAGAATCTGCCAACTGTATCGTGACTACTAAAATGTGTACATTTTAAAGCGGCTTTGAAATCGTTAATTGTTAACTCAAACAAAATCAACACGCATTAAACTTGTTGATGTTTAGCCGGTTGCTAGACTAGGTAACGAGACATGGAAGGGTTGGAAGTGGTAGGCCAATAATATAAGGCCAATGATAGATTATAATAAATTCTTTATACAAAGGTAAGTAAATTCTAATCCCAGACCTGAAGCTAGAGCATTGGTTTTCACCAACAATTTGGTTTTAAAATTTCAAGTGATTTCAAAACATGAACTAGCACTCATTTGTTATTTGATTTATTAGCCCCTATTGAATGACAGATCAGAGGAATTCGCTGAACATCGTTCGAAGTGAAGTCACAGGCAAACACATGGAAATTAGTTACTGAAATCACTTGTTGCATTTAAGGGATTCTACCAAAGAAGTCTGAACAATACGTAGTTGAAGTTAAGGGAGTGAAAAATATTCTAAATCTTTGAAAATATATTATATATTTAAAGTATTTTTCGCTCTTTCAACTTTATAGTCTGATTAAACGCTAAATTAAGATAACAACCATAACCACAGTAGAAAGCGTCGTAATTATGTTATATGCTAAATATCTTAGGATCTGACAAACACAGCAAGTTTTATGTTCTGTTTCCGTATTCGCGAATAAATGATCGAAAGTTGGTCTATTTATTCCTGCGAATAACATCGTAAAAATTAATAAAGTAAGAAAACTCCAGATCATAAGACATATTCTATTCAATTTGTGTAGGCCTATCCTGAATCTCTGTTTATATTATTACAAAAGTTAACTTAATAATTATATCTTATTTCTGTCTCACAACCATGGAAAAAAATGAAGTTCATGCAATCACAAAAAAAAAACNAACTTAATAATTATATCTTATTTCTGTCTCACAACCATGGAAAAAAATGAAGTTCATGCAATCACAAAAAAAAAACATATTTTCCATGCTGAAAATGGAAGAAATAATGTTTGATTTATTTCTAATTTTCAGTATTTTAATNAAAAAAAAAACATATTTTCCATGCTGAAAATGGAAGAAATAATGTTTGATTTATTTCTAATTTTCAGTATTTTAATTTAAAATAGAGAACAAAAATTATTTCTAGAGTTGACTTATTTAATTTAAATAACCTATTGTTTGTATCTACAGAGCTCATGCTCTACAAAGTAAATTAATTTTCTTAAAAATTCGTAACGATATTATAACTGATTTTGACTGATTTGTTTACAAGTTTTGTAAAATATTTTGCACGTGCGTATGACACTTTATAAATATGTTATTTTACTTACACTCGTTTGCAAAAAAAATTTATCACCAGAATGATTTGTGTGAGTACAACGAACATTGCCACACAGTATCATCAGAGCCCCACATGAACCCCATTTGCTTTTAATGCAGTTTGCTTGCACGAATGTGCCACTAGGAGGCATTTATGTCCCTCCAGTATTCATTGCTGCAAGACATCCATTAAGGTCTTGGTAGCAGTGTGAGAATTGCGAGCCACAGAGCCACGTTCAGTGGACACGTAGCATGCTCCAACGGTGCATTCGACAAACCTTGACACAGCTGGATGAATTTGAGAGAGTCCGCATGGTCAGCCTCCGAGAGGCAGGTTCGACGTTTCGACGCATTGGTCACCACTTGAACCCTTCTGCCTCTACACTGTGAGTCGGTGCTTGGCGCAGTCGGAGCGGGGGTGAATTACACTCATCAAAACATTATACACAACCTGTAGGTACATGACCTAATACATACAAATCTCCAGTAGTACCAACCAATTCACGAAACATCCATATTTCACCCCCTAATTCAATGTTAAGCAAGTTACTCAGTATCAAGAAAGTTGTGTTTTGATTTATTTATTGTATAGATTTGCTTTGTAGGGTATGGCATCTGATTCAGGTAGTGAAATTCTAGGTATGTGTTTTTTTCCGTAGGGTCAACAATAGTCTGGTCCCTTCGTGTACTTATATTAATCAAGTTGATGTTTGTGATATTTTATGTTGGAAGACTTGTGCAATACATGAAGGTGTTATAAATCAGACTACTGTTATTTCAATTTCTCAGACCCTTTTTTTTTATTCTCGTAAAAAAGTAAAATTTGAATTAGAAGATGAAATATGGATGTTTTGTAAATTGATTGGTAATACTGTAGATATGAATGTATTAGGTCATGTAAAGCTTATGTATAATGCTTAGATATCAATAAAGTTCGTTTGACCGAAATCGGTTCAGTGGTTTTCATTTTAGGCTAACATAACCTCAACAAGAAGGAGGGCGTCTCAGTATTACAGACTCCCGCCAGGATTCAGGAATACCATTTATAAGCGCGCCTCTCTGTACATTTCTATTTTTATAACACTGCTCTTTCCGGATGTTAGAATTCAAGGTCATAAGGGGCGCGCTGGTTTTATCTGGTTCTATGATGTAATCAGTTGCGAGTGTATATAAGTCGTTGCAAGAATGTCATTGTCACTTCGCTTCATGTCATTAGAGAAGACACGTCACAGTGCAAGAGTGGCCTACATCAGCTCAGCGCCCTGCACCAAAACTTAGAAGAAATTTAGCCATCGTTAGTGAGCTTCCTTAGGGAAACGTCCAACACGCCACGAAGACACTGCAGAAGGAGAAGGTATTGGCCGAGGAAGATATTTAGGAATAATGGAGGATTTAGTACTGGTGTTGCTAAACAGGACTATTTATTCGTTAAGCAAGTTACTCGGTATCAAGAAAGTTATGTTTTGATTTCTTTATTTTATAGATTTGCTTTGCAGGGCATGACACCTGATCCAGGTAGTGGAATTTTGGAAATGTGTTTTTTTTTCCGTAGGGCCTATAATAGTCCGGCCCATTCATGTGCATATATTAACCAATTGATGTTCATGATATAAAATGTTGGAAGGCTTTTGCAGTACATGAAGGTGTTCTAAATCAGACTGTAAGCACTCCACGGGCGGGCGTCCCTGTGCACCATCCAGGGACATGTCATGGCAGCTGGGGATATGCCTGTGTCCACCAGTACCGTATCCGGGTAGCTAGCAGAGGAGGATGTGTATTCGCGACGTCCCTTACGACGTCTACCATTAAGACCTGAACATCGCCGAGCACCTGTGACCTTCTGCCAGTAACGACGGGCAGCACGGCAGCTCGCAGATTGGCGACGAGTGGTGTTTAACGACGAATCACGGTTCTGTCTGGACACAGACGACCGCCGAATTCGAGTCTGGAGACTTCCTGGCCAGCGCTGTGATCTGCGCTTCATTGTAGAGCGGCATACCACCCGAACCAGAGGTTTCATGGTTTGGGTTGCCATTTATTTCGATTCCTGCACCTCAATGGTGGTAATTGAAGGATCCCTAACGGTAATTCTACGAACATGTGCGCTCCGCTTTCTTGCGCAGCTTTACAAATCCATTTTGCAGCAGAATAATATCCGGCCCCACAAGTCCGGCCCCACAAGGAATATGTATCTCTGACCTGTCTTCGTTATGCCAACTTGTTCCCATGGCCATCAAGGACTCCAGACCTCTCGTCTATTGAGAACGTTTGGGACCAGATTGGACAACAAATTCGGTCAGTGGAAACTATAGCAGATTTGGAGAGTCAGTTGTGCCAGCTGTGGGAGGCTATTCCTTAGGATAACATCCGATATCTGTATCCCCTATACTCACCCGTATCGCCACCGGTCTCCATGCTACCGGTAGTTCTACACAATACTAAGTTGATCCTGCAAGTGCTGGTCACCTAAAACACATGTTGGTTGTGGTACAATATGTTGATATTTTATGTATACATACTACCATATCCTGTGCCAGTACAAACTTACGTGCCCCACTATCTCTTTTTCAGTGTGATCAAATACTTTTGAAAATGAGAGTAATTCCGACAGATATATAAGCATATATTTTATTCCATATGTCATAATAATTTAATAAAAAAAATTTTAATTCATAATTTAGGTAAAATTAAATTTAAAAAAAAAATCTTTGAACAATGACATACGCATTTTGCAAAACTGACAAGCCGTTTCATGAAATTATGAGAATGTACAACCATAACAGAATGCATATAGTGACGAGGTTTAACTCCCACGTATGGAAAAAAACATACAGTATTATTCAATTCTAACAGTTGTAGCTAAATACAGACAAAATAATCCATCATAAATTGTCATCGTAAAAAGACAAGCGGTAAAAACAAAAAATCAACCAAATGTGCATTTCACATATAACGAAGTCTAGGTTACCAAATTTGAAAGATAATCATTTCCGGGAGGTTGTTAACGAGCTAGCAAAACCTCAGGATTGTATGACCAAGTAAGTGACCCCCTCAATTTTGGGTTATATTGTTATTTCGCGCCAATTCGTCATTCCTAGGTACGGTTTTCCATCTCCACTTTATAAACCTAGTTTTAAAGACACTAAATTAACCCCTCACAAATTTTGCTAGTCTATACTCCCGCAGTGCTAGTTTATATCAGTGAAGATTCAGTTGTGTGATAGAAAAAACTTAAATATGTGTCCAGCCCCAAAAATATACAGTTGGTTAAACAGTTTTTCACTTTTACAGCAATAATCAGTATCACGTTTGCAATTTAAATCTGGAACGTCTGAAGACAAAGTGGAAATAGGAAGGTAATGGTCCACACAATTATAATTCACGGTGTATATAAATCGTCCAGAGATGAAAAGCACATGCTCGTGCTCTTGAGGGTTTCGAGATTCACATGTAGAGATATGGGAAGACAGGTGTCCTTGCCACAAGACGATAACTTCCCAAAAGTGTGTAGCTGCCGTTAGTACACAGCGAAGCCAATTGAATTGTCACTCCACGTGTATAGACGTATATGAGACCCCGTCTTCATTAGGTCAAGTAAAACAAATAATAGAAACCATTATTTCCGTTACGAAATTGATGATACCCTAAACCGAGGATAGATGTATAACTGTACTGACTAAAGAGTATGAGTGGAATTCGACCCATGTGACAACTGTCAGAACAACATTTACAGTATTACCAACGGCAAACTCGGCCACAGACCTAAGGTTTTGAAGAACTTGTGTTGACCATTGCCTTATGGGCCAATTAGTGAATAGTCACTTCGAAATTTCGGTGACAGCTGACTTGCAATTATGTGCAAGAAATCGATCTGTGGTACACTTCTGGCTATTAAAATTGCTGCACCAAGAAGGATGCTCCTTGAGGACCCCACACTGGTGAAATGCGTAGAGCAGGCTAGGATAATGATGTGGTTAGCTGTTCAGAGTGGCGAAGCACGTGAGCCAATAGCGACACTGATAAGCTTTATATAAGTGGAGGCCGGGGATCCACTAAGAGGGAGTGGCATTATGTTCCCCCGCCGTTCGTGTGTACAGGTGGAGAGAACATGTCGCTTCGAAGAACATGACAGCCATACAAACATGTAACCATGGGAGATTAGTGGCCTACCGTGATTGTGAATTATCCTAACTTGGAATAAATTCTCGCTTTGGAAGAAATGCAACTACAGTGAAGCGAATATGGGATCAGTGGTTCGAGGAGGGACGGGCTGAGCAACTAATGTGAAGACAGACACCTGGTGCGCGTGGCAATTACAGAACGTACAGCCACATAAATCACCTTCGCTCATGTGTTTGTGCGTGTGTCACATCAATCTGTGTCCTCATGCACGGTTCGTTGCCGTTTAGGGATGTTATAACTTTCGTCAATAAAATGTTAATGATCTGCGATATTAACTTTTCTCTATCGTTGTAAAACATACCGATCAATAATAATATACTTATTTTGTATTGTCCTTTAGCACTATTGAAAACGGATGACAATTTGTAAAATACTGAGGTTTATCGTTATCACAGACATCGATGATATAAGCATCAGAAAGTTGGAAAGAGTGGCAGATATAAAAATAATGATTAATGAGTTTTAATGTAAATTTTTTTGTTGTGTATACTTAATTTTGTCCGTAAAACGCCAGTCAAAACATCGCTTTGATCACAGTATGTGAAATATAGAAACTCTTGCTAAAAACTGTCAACATAAATCACTGACTGCGATGAATACTTCGAAAAATAAGGTGGCACAGGACCGAAACAATTCGTATTTTGTCTTACTTCACGCATTAGTAAATAAAGCTTACCTTCTTCTCACGATTTGTGAAACGGATCATTTGCTACTCGTTCGTGAATAGTCACGATCAGTTCAATGCATCCCCGGTTCCTTCCCTCCCCCCTTTATCATAATTTACCATCACACTTCCTTTAATTCTTCTGGTACCTATTGCGTGCATCAACGATTTCACATCTTAACCAGCGAAACATTCTCGAATAAAGTTCACCAGCAGTAAGAGTCGTTCCAAGATAAACAATTGCCTTCCTGGCAAAGTACTGCGTGGGACACACCACGCAAACAGTTCACAGGAATGAGTGTTTATTAACACCTACTGTAATTAACGTTGATATTATTCATCATGCTTTTTAAAACACATATTGAATTTGAATTTCCAATAACAAAAAATTATAATTAAACGTGGTGCTGCGTTAACATTTGGACGTTCGCTTACCCATATCTCACTGTGTCCTACATTTTAGCAAGACATCCACTTCTATACTGTCATCTGTTCAGTTATTAATTTACCCTTGACTATTTGGAGTGTCATAAATGATATAACAGCTATACAGTAATTTGTCATTATGTTATATTTTTATTTCAATATTATATAAAAAATAACACATAATCATTATGAAAACAATGAATGCAGGATTTGTAATAAATAAGGCATGAATGCTAAGGAAAGATAGTTTGCTCCTCCAAAACACGAAAAATTTCCCAGCCCATCAGAAGCTCTCAATACAAACAATAGCGAACATAATTGTCGGTTTTATAACAGGGTGTCCATTTATTGGAGCTTAATGAAATGTTAATGTTTTTACATCAATATAATTACTTACACACATGTTAAACTATTTCGTTAAAAATCAATTATTAACCTTTTTATTTTTAACCTCTTTGCATGGGCCCTTGTTTCCGTGTATATTCTCTCCACCACGCGTAACTGAGAAATCTGACCCGTTTTCTTTTCTGTATCAGAATGTCACAAATATGTCCCTTCACAATAGTGGGGTGGGTTGGTACCTATGACGTCATTAATGAAAACATTTTTTTCNATTTATTGGAGCTTAATGAAATGTTAATGTTTTTACATCAATATAATTACTTACACACATGTTAAACTATTTCGTTAAAAATCAATTATTAACCTTTTTATTTTTAACCTCTTTGCATGGGCCCTTGTTTCCGTGTATATTCTCTCCACCACGCGTTACTGAGAAATCTGACCCGTTTTCTTTTCTGTACCGGAATGTCACAAATATGTCCCTTCACAATAGTGGGGTGGGTTGGTACCTATGACGTCATTAATGAAAACATTTTTTTCTGTATTATTCATCCTCTACAGTACAAAATATTAAATTTCGATTTACGCATTTAATATTATTCTCACACTCTTAATTAGAATCAGTGTAAAACACTGATTTGCCGTGAAATTCAACTACTTAAATCAGTGACAATGGCTCCACTTAGAATCGCTGGTAAATCGCTGGTTGTTTCGGTGAAACAATTTCACTTGTTCAATTAGTGACAACCATCTGCGTGCGGCGAATTAAATGCTATTTTNACTGGTTGTTTCGATGAAACAATTTCACTTGTTCAATTAGTGACAACCATCTGCGTGCGGCGAATTAAATGCTATTTTTATTAAATTTAGCCAAATCATTACGAGAAATAAACATAATCCCGATAGTCATTGTTTATATTGCGCAATTTAACGTAATTTTAAAAAGTGTAAGGAAAACTTTGCGACGTCCAACTGCCCGCTGATGACCGTTACACTACCAATCGCGCTAACAAACAAACAATGACGCAAGGGAGAAAATACATGTATTATATTTCTTTGTAAAAATGCGTAGCTTTAAAATGCATGTCCTTTATTTTCGTTTTTAGTTTAATTGGTAACATTTAGGCAGTTGAAACGAATAGTACGCATGAATACACTAACTAAGCCAAATTTAATGTGGTTTAAACCTTCAAATCGAGCTCTATGATCATTACGTGAAAACAAAATGAAGGTAGTAAAAAGAAATTAAGAACAAAATGTTCATGTTGCCTCGTAAAATGGTATTATAAGAGACTATGCCCTCTTTTGAAGGGAAAAAAAATATTTTTTGGGGGGCTTTATTAGTTTCTGCGTTGTTATTTCATTTCATACATCTTGTAGAACTTATTTATCAAATAAAATGAAAAAACCAAAACACAGCGAATGATAAGGTTTATGAATCAGTGGAAAATGTCACTACATGAATAAGTAGAGGAAAAGTTGCATTTTATCACTAATTCATAAGTTAAATTGACTAGAGTGGCCTCTGAATAAGTCATGCGCTCTTAACTGATTTAAAGGGTGAAGTTAGCACTGATTCAGTTTTAGAAAGCAATACGTATATTCCACTATGTTTATCACCACGGACAAATGAAATTGAACCAAATTTCTGTGTCTATTCTAACAAAAATTATATTAAAGTTGTATATTCCATTTACTACAACACAGCTTAGACTCAGAATCGCTTGTCACGGCTTTTCGAGAGCGAGTTATATATACGTACATTATCATGAGCCTCTATGCACGTAGGGGGCGCGGTGTTGTAGTTCTTAGACTACTCGCCGCCCACTTAGGCGAACCGGGCTCGATTCCCGGTGGGGTTGCTCCCGCATTTTCGCATGTGGGAATCGTACTGGACGATGCTGCTGGTCAGCGGGTTTTCTGGAGCATTTCCCGTTCCCCCCGCCAGTGCATTCCGTCGCTGTTCCATATTAACCTCACTTTACCCTCATCGGTTCTCCAGACCTCGATGTTAAGACCTGCCCAAATATTTTCATTCACTTCCCTCACTGTAATATACATTTTTCTTATGCTTTAGGTTTTGGTATTCTAGAAATTTAGAACTCTATGAGTTTTTAAAATTTTGAAAGCTTAATTTTGTTCTGTATTTGTGTATTTCCATTATTTTTTTTTATGGAAATGTAATTTCATTTAATTTTTTTTTTAGTTATGTTAGTTTAGTTATATTTTCATTTCGCTGGTTAANTTTTATGGAAATGTAATTTCATTTAATTTTTTTTTTAGTTATGTTAGTTTAGTTATATTTTCATTTCGCTGGTTAAAATTTTTAGTTTTTAATATTTTGTACGAACGTCCAGTTTGTACGATTTTTATACAGAATATTTTCGGGAATGAATTATTTGTAAGATAAACTCTCCATAATGCTGTTTATTTTAAATTTCATTACGGTTGCCTTGTTTCCCACGATGATTCATTGCCGACAAATTTGTAAGGTTCCGTTTGAAAGCCATTGTGGCGACAGCAGCGGCAACTTTTTAACGAACTGACGGAATGTTCTTATGTCTTCAGGCAGACGGACGTGTTACATCGCGGTACGCGAGAATTTTCATACCTTGTCCAAATTTTACTAGAATTGGTTGTTTCATTTACCCTGGAAGACGCAAAGTGAGAGACAGGAATGCCTACAAAGAAAAAGGTATGTTTGTTATATTATTAAATAGATATTTTTAAAAATATAAAATATGTCGTCAGCCGTGGTAAGTAACATTCATTCATCCACTCAGCATCCAAACTGCAGAAAAATTTTCCAGTAATATATAGGTGTTTGAAATCGTTTGACAGATAACAAAGGTTANCTCAGCATCCAAACTGCAGAAAAATTTTCCAGTAATATATAGGTGTTTGAAATCGTTTGACAGATAACAAAGGTTTAATGCACACAAATGCCCGTGAGAAAGAATCAAATATTCTACTACCAGAGCACAGCTGGACAATTTTAATTTTATTTCCAGCATTGTTAAAGATTATTATTTTGAAATTCTAACTTTTTTTTTGTAGATACGAAGTTTTGAGTTTAGACCTAAAAAATAAATCTTGTGGTCGTTCAGATTTGTTGAATAAACTGTTTAAACTCAAATTAATTAATTACATAAATAAATACAGAAATTGAGAAATCTTCTTATGCCCATTTGATTAAATAAAATCTCAGACATCCTTATATTCAATTACCATTTGCGCAGTCCGTATGATCACACAAATTCCAATTATTATTTTATTCCTATATTATTTCATAAGAGTGGTGTATAATGACAAACCGTATGTTCTGCATTGTCCTGCACCCGGGTGTTTCCTATGTCACTCTTGCACAAGTGAACTTTACACGTACTGTGTACACAGATGCTAGGTTATTTTTTTCACATTAAATACGCTGGACTGCATACACTCATGTGCAATTAACTATTCAAATATACACGTGAGTGTTAGTNTTTTTTCACATTAAATACGCTGGACTGCATACACTCATGTGCAATTAACTATTCAAATATACACGTGAGTGTTAGTACAAAAGTCATGAGTAGTATTTTGAACGGCATTTTAATTGCATTTTTTAGGTCAGGTATTCTCCGTGGTAGAAATATAACAACGATCTTCACAGAGAGTTAATGCAGTTCAAGGACCACACACTTGAACATCAAAGTCTATACTGGGTGATTCTAAAATCATGGGACAAACACNGTTAATGCAGTTCAAGGACCACACACTTGAACATCAAAGTCTATACTGGGTGATTCTAAAATCATGGGACAAACATTGAGGAGTGGTAGAGCTCACTAAAACAAACAATTATTGTATAGGAATATATGGGCGGAAGTGACGCGTTGAGGCACAAACACAAAGACATAACACATTAACGGAAACATAAAATGTTCATTAGCAGCATACTTAACGAGTGATTCCGTACAGAAAATGTTAAAACAGTTGCTAGAAATGCATCCATCAACAGTCACGCATGCTTGGCGACCTCTACATATGGCGTGATTGGCTGACAATGGTGGCGTGCGTGAAATACCCGGCGTATTTGAATCTGTTCGCCAATCACTCCACCGACGCTGAGAAGCTTGCATTACGGTCGGTGGTAGCAATTTTGAGCAATTATTATAAACATTGCTGTAAAAGGGCATTAAGCGGNAGAAGCTTGCATTACGGTCGGTGGTAGCAATTTTGAGCAATTATTATAAACATTGCTGTAAAAGGGCATTAAGCGGCGACGTTGTAAATAAACAATGTGTTGCATTTAATGTGTTATGTTTGTGTTTGTGCCTCAACGCGTCACTTCCGCCCATATATTCCTCTACAATAATTGTTTGTTTTAGTGAGCTATACCAGCCCTCAATGTTTGTCCCATAATTTTAGAATCACCCTGTTTACAGAATGTTCGAATACTCAGTGCCTAAACACCATACATAATTTCTTTAAAGCATCAGTAATACGAAAGCCCGTTACATTTATATCCAAAAACGTATTTTTATACCCAATAATTGTGTTGAAAGTTGCAGCGTACAACACTTGCATAGCAAGGCGTTTCGATCACGCACGTAGAACAAGTCGCATTGGGCGTACGCGCGCGACACTACATTATTACATAAGCGTCGCGCGCCTTCTGCCTCCAAGTTGAAAGTAATCGTGAATGTACTGTACATACAATTCAATGCTTTCACTAAGATGACGCATCCAAAAAATTCACTGGCCATTATATTCCATTTACGCTTACTTGCAACTTTTCTTAAGTTCTACTTTCAGGATATTCCTTCGCCTCAAGCAAATAAAAGGGACAACGCACCGTATTCATGCGCACTTTGTGTAACAATATTTTGCTAAAGAACTATTTGTCACTAGGCATCCAAAATACGCACATTTTCTCATTGTTTTTATTTATAATAATCATAAATGAAATATTGTAATTTATAAATAAAATATTAATATTGAATTTTTTTTATACCAAAAACAAGGTACTTTTATATTATTTTATGTTAACACAAGTACAAAACTCATGTGGCACATAACGTAATTAGAAAACAGCCAAAGACATCACACACGGATGGATTTTCAAAGTTTTGATTCGAAACGTGTGAAGAACCCGTGAATAGACAATAGCAGTGTTAATTCTACATATAGCAGGAGGGAGAAGTAACAGTAAGTAACAAGCAAGCCTTGGAGATGTGCTCAATCAACCGTGGGGCAGACACGAATGAATATTTGATAGCTTAAGTCTCTGGCTGTGTTGAACGTAGCACAGAGGCCAGTCTGTTGTCGGCAGACTGCAGCGCGGCACTCGGGCCCGTTTTGCCCGTCACCTCGGCGAAGCATGCGGTTGACGCGCCAAACTACGCCGAGGAGACATCGCATTGTTAGCTGCTGCCGCGGAGGACTGCTGTTTGTTCCCTCCTCCTGCTGTTGTTCGGCTGTGCCATCGCCAGCTACAGCTAAGCCAGCCAGCTACGCGCCCTGGGTGGCGGAGAGGAGAGTCTTTGATCTCTCCTGCATCACCGAGGGAGAAAGTATCGTAGCCTTCGCGCCACGGTTATCGCGTGCATTGCGAGAACTTCATGTTCATTTCTATCCCGAGAATATGGTGTCTTGCGTAATAGCGAAGAAGCAAAAAGTGAAGAGCACTGAGTGTTTGCTTCTACCAAGTAAAACACACGACGTTATTTCGTACAATCATCTCCTGAGATCTTGATCTCACAAAATTTAGACAATGAGATGAAATTAGAAGCATCTGTATTTACGGAGTAGCCCTGTTAATAACTTCACTTATGTGACGATTCAGTGTATTCAACTACCGGCAACATGTGTATACGATATGACTGCAAATTTACAGAAGTAAAACGTAAGAGTCGAAAGTTAGCACAGACTTCAGTTATGTCAGATATACCATACTTCGACTAAATAGAGCTCGAAATAGAGTTATGATTGGCTGGAAAATTTTAATGAAGCCTTTGAATAGTTTATTCTCGAAATCAATACTTAGTTATGCATGGCAATAGTAAAAGGACTTTCTCAGTTTTGTTAAGAGTGTTCTGTTTGACGAGTGAACTAAAATATTTTAAAAGTAAACAAATACCTTAACTTTGATCCTGTTCATTGATGTCGCATTTTATCTGTTGTGGATAAAGCGTATATTATTGTTTAGACCATAGAGAGCCCGGTAGACGCATACAGTAAAATAATACACAGCAGATTCTAACACTAATAGCTGTTTACGCGTCTTATCCGTATCATAAAAGTAAGCAACTTGAAAATATCGTAGGGAAAATTTACGGTAGTCGAAAAAGAATGACTATCTATAGATTTTTCCCACGTTTGAGACCGAGAATAGCGGGAGCTATAAGAGCGACACTGCCACGCGCATCAAGTGCTCAGCGCTATAAGCGCCCAAAGTCGATTCTTAGCCTTGCATGTAACACACTGTCAGGCCAATTATGTTAGCATTTGCACAGCTTTTTAGGATAGATATTTGTCTATAATTTAATTAATTCGGTATCTGTATGTCTTGTTGACATACAGATACCGAGATTTACATGAGGATCCCTAAAGGGACACATTCCGAGATCCACAGTGTCAAGAGTGTGCCGAGAATACCTAATTTCAGGCATAACCTCCAACCATGGACAACGCAGTGGTCAACCGCCTGCACTTAATGACTGAGACCAACGACGTGTGCGCAGAATAGTCAGTGTTAACAGACAAGGAACACTGCGTGAAATAACCACATAAATCAATTTTGGACGTACGACGGACGTGTCCATTAGGACAGTGCGGCGAACTTTGGCTGTACTGGGCTATGCCAGGAGAAGACCGACTCGAGTGCCTTTACTAACAGCACCACATCACCTGCAGCGCCTCTCCAGGGCTCGCGACTATATCGGTTGGACCCTAGACGACTGGAAAACAGTGGCTTGGTCAGATGAGTCCCGATTTAAGTTGGTAAGAGCTGATGGTAGGGTTCGAGTGTGGCGCAGACCCCATGAATCCATGGTCCTAAGTTGTCAACAAGGAACTGTGCAAGCTGGTGGTGGCTCCATAATGGTGTGGGCTGTTTTTACATGGAATGGACTGGGTCCTCTGGTCCAACTGAACCGATCACTGATCATCAATGAATTGGAAAGGGTTATGTTTAGCTACTTGGATACCACTTGCAGCCATTCATGGACTTAATGTACCCAAACAACGATGGAATTTTTATGGATGACAATGCGCCATGTCACCGAGCCACAACTGTTCGCGATTGGTTTGAAGAACTTTCTGGGCAATTCCAGCGAATGATTTGGCTACCAAGATCGCCCGACATGAATCCCATCGAACATTTATGGGACATAATCGAGAAGTCAGTTCGTGCACAAACTCCTGCACCGGCAACACTTTCGCAATTATGGACGTCTATAGAGGCAGAATGGTTCGATATTTCTGCCGGGGACTTCCAACGACTTGTTGAGTCCATGCCATGTCGAGTTGCTGCATTTCGCCGGGCAAAAGGAGGTCCGACATGATATTAGGATTTATCTAATGACTTTTGTCGCCTCAGTGTATAACATATCATTAAAGACCAAATTTGTAGATAATTTTATTCTCTACAAGTTTTGTAATAACTTTAAACATCATTTGAAGCATAGGAAACAAGACATTTACAGAAAACCGATTTTCGTGACTTTTGACCTTGAATATTTTGACACGCGGACACGAGGTTCTATGAGACTTTTGGTCTATCCTTTAGAATGTCATAGCAAATAGGTATGCCAATTTTCAGCTTTCTAACTTTTATTCCGAGGTTGATTTCATATTTGACTGGACTATGATTTACATCAGCATACAGAAGCGGCCTCAATTGGATGCTTCAACAAGTTTTGACTATTGAAGGCGGAGCAGCCATATTATATGACCTCAAAAGAAATCATCATATCTTATTGTTGGTATAAAACTAATTAAACCTTTAATAATAAATAATGGACGACTACCTAATCGTACACAAACAATATTTGCGAAACAAAATAAACCAGAAGATCATAACCCATGAGAAATTATCATAATAACAGAACCATAAAAACGCCAACAATTCATACTTATAATACCACCTAAAACCACNTAAACCCATGAGAAATTATCATAATAACAGAACCATAAAAACGCCAACAATTCATACTTATAATACCACCTAAAACCACCCCTATACGAATTACTGAAAAATAAGCAATTAATGATTTTAAATCTTTTTGACGTATACGCACCAATCTAATAAATAAACCACCTAATAATATAATACTAATTCACAAAAAATTACATTTTAAGCCAAAAACAATTAACATATTAAAAACACGAAATAAACCATATCCACCTAATTTCAATAAAACACCAGCTAAAATTATTGAACCAGAAATATGGGCCTCTACATGAGTCTTAGGTAATCATACATAAACAAAAAATATAGGTATTTTAACTAAAAATAAACAAATCATACATAAATAAAAAAATAACAATAATAATTTTGAGCAATTACTTTTATTTTCTTTTATTTACGAAGTGGTCTCCACCGTTAATAAATAGTAGACATTTAGTCTCGTATGAAGTACAATAGAACAGTGGCAAGTGCACATAGCAATGAAGTATCGTCGATATTTCAACTAAGAATTTATGTTCTTTTATGAAAGCCTGGCCTCTGAGCTAAACTTTATAGAAATTAAGACCAAAAGACGCAAAAACTGACAGACACGACTATCATAAACCCTCGCGACTTTCGGACAGAAAGTTCCGTATGTTTTAAGCAAGCCATAACTTTTCCAACGCCACACAGACGAGAACGTCCTGAGAAATGGCTGGCGCGGAAAGAATGAACGTGTCTGTCGACAGCTCGTTGGTCAACCCCTAACAGCTACGCCAGTGTCGCACTAACTAGCAGGGAGAAGCAGCTGTGAAAGATGCGTGCTGTCAGCCCAGGGGCGATGATGAATTGCGTATAAATACGTGACACTCCTGGGAGTGCTCTCCTCCTCGTTGTACCTTCGTCGACTTGAGTTTGTTCTGACGCTCTCTTCCGAATATACTGAAATATCAGGGCCCAAAAATACACAATTCCTAGACTTGCCTTATCTAAAGCCACCAAAAATTATGAAAATTGTTCCGTACCTAATATTTAAGGACTCCCCCCACACTAGGCATTAAGGCCAATCAAAAGGTTGCTTATTGATGATCTAAACTACTTAGCACTTTCACGTCTCACACCATATCTGAAATAAGAAACTTTTCCATCAATAAACCAGGGTTTCAATGAAATTTAAGAGACGTGGTAAAGAGTAAGTATAAAAATCTGAATGTTTATATTATTATAAACGAGCTTTGGTACGCAGAGTTCTACACCCCCCGTGACCGCAAACCTTACATCTGTCTATTGGCGTGGTCACATGACAGCTCAGAGCAATGGCGATGTTCAAATGTTGCTTGCTGTAAAATACAGAGCGCTGGAGTTAGCGGTGAAGGCTCCACAACATAGCCTTAAGATGAGGTAGATATATTATTCGTATTCTGCGCATATACCCAGCGGTGGCCTACTCTAAAGCAACACAAATGACAAAGTCACATGGTCAACAGTGATGAACATGTTTGTTTATATCTCATTTTTTAAATGACAAGCACTTTTGTTTTAATAAAATAATATTGTCAATATGAATTTAATAAACCTGCATTACAAATCGGTTACAATCTAAGTCCGAATCGGTGATATCAATCGGTGAAATAACGTTCACTGAAAATCAGTTGATAAGCTGCAGCTGACCGGCGAATCAACCAAATTAACTTGGAAAAAAGTGATTTATTACAGTGGAATTTCTGACATTCAGTGGGAATCACAAATAAATCAGTGAAATTCAGCCACTTTATCAATTAGATATCTGGCACTGATTATCAGTTGCTCAGTTTTCACTGATTTGGCTCAATTATTACTGTTTCAAGTTTAGAGGTTAGAGGAATTATACATCTTAAAGCACGTATTTACTAATCAGTGTTCTAACCTTAAATCCAATCCATGCCCTTTTCGCTAGTCGTGTTGGCAAAAAAGCAGTTTAATGTTGAGACACTGACACTGGTTGTGCACAGCCAACGAGATACACCTACCTCATATTTTGTCTATGCTCCACAAACACGAATCCAATGTAAACACGAGCCCATGTTTTCAACCACTCCCGTATTCTTTTTCACAGAGCAAGTAACAAACTTTCGTGTGACCGCACTGTCAGGCACAATGAAAGATAAAAACTATTTGGTTGATGCTTTCCAAGATGAAGTTTTTTTGGCTGGTAAAACACAGATTGTAGTGTACAAAAATACATAGACTGAAAAGTAATAAAACCATTTAGTGCTCGTAAACATATTTGTTTATTGAAAAGATGTGTGGTGTGACGGTTTAGGAATATTAGAGCGACGCTGCCACACAACCACGCCCCCTCCCCCTCCCACATAACCAGGGTAGAGACTTAGTAGACACGTGTCACGAGGCAGGTGACGGACCGCAGTTACAAGTGTCTTGCTGCACATCCTGCTGTGTAGGCCTCCCGGCCACCCCCCTCCCCCCCTTCTCCGCCCTGCGCCTCTTGCCAGCCCGTGAGATCTGTGGAGCGCAGAGGTTTCACGGGATATCACCAAATAATCATGTGTATTTCGCCTGAATTCAGAAAACACGCACCGCGGAAGAAATAGCTGACGAACTGGATATTGGTGCCGAGAACACCCCCCTCCCCCCTTAGCTAACCAAAGGACAATGTGGAAACGCACCGAGAAGAAATAGCTTACGAGAGTAAGCTAGGGGCAAGGGACTACCTTCCCCACCCCCCCCAAACCCTTCAGGAACCAGGACACGTGTTTTGAAAGGCATTGTTCTGCGTTTTACCACCTCACCCCTTCACCCCCTCCCACCANTCTGCGTTTTACCACCTCACCCCTTCACCCCCTCCCACCAAAAGGCGACACGTACCGACAATTAAGGGTGGAGGCTGGCAAGCATAAAAACCCCTTTTAGAGAGCAGTGGAGTTCAGTTCATTAGTACCGCGCAGAGAGGTCAGACAGTTGCTTATTGCCGAGCCCAGAGTAGTCAGTCAGTCGGTCGAGAGGTCGGGAGATCGGACTCCCGGCCACAACAGTACCTCAGTACATCAGTAGAGCAGCCCAGGGGAGACGACGACACCCAACGGGCCTTTGCCAAAGGCCGCCCATCGCCGGAGCTCACCCTCCACAGCTGACATCATACCAGCAAGAGTTAAGTATACAATAACCGTCAAGAGAAGCCCCCCTCCATCACGAAGGCGTTAGCAGTCAATCCGAGTAACTAAATTATTACAGTACCACACCTCTCAAGTGCTGATGTATTTTCTTTGTGTTAAATTCGAGACAATATATTCGTCCTTCAAATTGAAACAGCCAAAGTCTACATTATTACAAACCCCTTAAACTTCAGGCATCGTATAGTCTGTGCCACTAAACATTAACAAAAGACTCTACGTACTTTTTGGATGTGTTAGATGTATATCGGTTGCCACCAAATGTTTATTTTTTCGACATCAGCATTCGTGTCGTTCGTCCAAAATAAAATATTTTGCTGCGACTGCAGAACCTCATTCTTGATATTTAGAGTATGCGTGCTGGAGTATTGGAAGTAGCTACTTTCTGGTCTGGCCATGACACCATATTTGACCACTTTCATCTCGTTGCATCAGGTTACGAACGAACTCGTGAGGGATTCTCATAAGAAAGTGGAGATGGATTCCATAATAGCTTTATTCCAAGTATACGTGAATGTTACATACGGGTGGTTACACAGAATAAACTTCCCGTTAGGTGAAGTGTTCATGCTCTGGCGTATGTGCCGCTTGTAAGATTTGAGGCATGCTTATATGCATGCTCATGTCGAAGCTAACAACATTGAGCGAGGTGGTGCAGTGGTACCACTCTCAACTCACATTCGAGAAGACCCGAGTTCGATTGCTGGTGCGGCTATCTTGATGTATTTTTCCAAGAGATGTCTGAAATCACTCCATACGATCGCAGGTTCTTTAGTAAAAGGCCTTGGCTGATTTTTTCGTCAATTATGTTGTCGACGAGACAATTAAAAATGCTTACACTGTAAAAAAATGTAATTTCACACTAAATTTATGTGGCAACAGTGTCTCTACTGACGTCGGTGTAATTTTACACCTACATGAGTATTTTTTTTACTCTATATCCAAGTAAATTTCTAATTTTACATTGAATAGATGTAAAATTACATTTGCTATGTAGCAGAAAATAAACTTCTACATTCATATATCTTTTCTCCACGACAAGTACATTTCCAGAGTTATCGCAACTGTAATTTCACCATCGTGTTTGTGTTTTTTTTTCTCTTACAAAAAATTAAAATAATTTATTCATTAAAAATGTAATTGCACCATGTCTCTACACTTTTCAATGTTTTACTTAGCAATTTCACCGTTTTTTTACAATTGCTGCATATTAATTCTAAAACCTACTTCGTATGTGTATTTATACAATATTCACGCCATTGCACTCCGTTTTGTTACTTCGTATTTTAACAGAGTTATAAAAAAGATATGCCCATTATGTGGATAACAGTTGAATTCAGCGATAAAATACGTAGTTATATGCAAAAGCCAGCATATCCCATCAGTGGGAGTTAAGCATTTGTTTTTTACACACAAATGGAAATCGAAGTAGTTCTACTTCCTACCTCTAGATCGCATGTTTTAGCAAATACTTGTAGTTATAATTTCATTCCAAGGAACATTGAAGTAAAATTACAAATATTGTACTCGTTTAAGCCAATTGATCATAAAAATTTANTAATTTCATTCCAAGGAACATTGAAGTAAAATTACAAATATTGTACTCGTTTAAGCCAATTGATCATAAAAATTTTTAATTTCGGAGAAATTTTATGTGTAGATATACTCTCACAAATACTTTCATTGTAAAATTACACAATTGGAGATGTACAACTATATTGACATTGATTGTTCATACAACGACTAAGTAGCAGTAAAAAAACACAATTTAAGGTATTAATACAAGAAGGTGTTAATTTTTGCACATACATCAAAATGTGTAAATTAACACGAGCATTACGTTTTTAAGCAATAAATTCATGTGTTTTTACAAAAAACTTAGTACTTGCTGGATTATTATGAACATTTGTGTAAAACTACACTAACTTAGTTGTTTTTATAAATTAAACAAACATAATGTAAAATTACAAAAAAATTGTATGTATAAATTTACATTTACTTATTTTTTTACGGTGTACCTACTAATGCCCACAAGCCACTAATCACTTTAGTGGACCGCCACTTACCAGCATTATTCCTAGCAACTCGAAATTTTTTCTACGGCAATGATTACATTATCGCCTAATAACAAACTGAATTTATTAGTAACCACAAAATTACTTTTGTGATTGCCGCTGGATACTGAAATGACAAAAAAAAAAAAAATAAAAATAAAAAAAAATAAAAAAAAATTGGCGTCACTATATCGAAGCAAAAATTTTGAGGTCCCCAACAGAATTTTTATTTGGGGACAACAAAACAGCTTTTTCAGTGATGCGTAAATCTCGATTTTGTGTCTAAAGAGGACGCAAAATACGAATGCTGACAATTTTTAACAACTTTCTGGTGAATTTATTTAATGTTTTTATAATGCCTGCTAAAATGGGGATTATTAGAAAAATTAATTATTCAACGCATTACTTCAATGTGATTACTGAATTTTTGGTGTCATGAAGTATCATGTTATCATAAAAATTAATCATTATTATATAACCCTATATAAATTATTTCATTTAATATGNATTTTTAACAACTTTCTGGTGAATTTATTTAATGTTTTTATAATGCCTGCTAAAATGGGGATTATTAGAAAAATTTATTATTCAACGCATTACTTCAATGTGATTACTGAATTTTTAGTGTCATGAAGTATCATGTTATCATAAAAATTAATCATTATTATATAACCCTATATAAATTATTTCATTTAATATGNGTGTCATGAAGTATCATGTTATCATAAAAATTAATCATTATTATATAACCCTATATAAATTATTTCATTTAATATGTAACATTTCAACAGTTATTTCATATACATAACTGTTGTTATTACCATTTTTTGCGTTACCTTTTGTGATGAAACTGTAGTACTTTAGTTTGCAAAGGATATTTTATCAACTCAAAAAATTTGGTGAATAGGCCACCTTGTGCTGTTTCAGCAAATATTGTTACCAATTTCTAATGTAAGTATTAATAAATGTTGTGTGTACAACACGCACAGGATTTTTGTTCTCTCGAAGAGTTAGTTTCTGAGGAAGGTGTGTATTAAATATATTGTATTTAATCAAACTATCACACACGGAACATTACACGAGTCTACTTTATTTCGTGCTTAGTTAGATGCATGCGAGTGATGAGAATGTTATGAATGTCATTTAACTCTCAATATAATAAAAATGCATTACTTATTTTATTTATGCGCTAAATGTGTAATCCAGAAGAAATTATAGATTTTCTATTGCAGTTTAAATTTACACTAAACAGCAAGCAAAAATATTTTTGCTTTGTTGGCACCCCCAAAACTACGTACTGGAATTAAGGGCTATTTGAAAATCTGAAGCCAGGCAACGGCGCAGACATCACTACCACACCCAGGATTCCAACCCAGGATCCCTCACACCGCTCATCAACCATTGTGATGTGATTCAAGGCCACTGAATGCGTTGCCCCGCCAACCTCTTGGAGAGAAAATCCCGAGGGCACAATCTATGTGCGAGAATAAGCGCATTTAGATTTAATTTATATCAAACGAGGTACATGCTTTCCACAACCTTTCCGATTCCCAGAATGTTCCCAATGCCGTCCGAGGGGAGAAATCGAATAATAAAACGAAAACAAATTAAATTTTCATACGAAAATTGTTGTAGTATCAGATACTGTCATTTACACAAGCGTAATGTGCATTGTAACTAGATAAAATGCAAGACGCGTATATGGTTAGAATTCAAATTAGAATGTGTATATAAAACTGTAGAGGGTACACACATACAGTTAAGGAATTTATGAAGCCATATGACACTGACGGATATTCTTGGTACCTATATTTTACATTACAAACGTCAGGTGTTTCTNGGAATTTATGAAGCCATATGACACTGACGGATATTCTTGGTACCTATATTTTACATTACAAACGTCAGGTGTTTCTTTTCGTTCCTAAATTTTCACTGTTAAATAAATAATTCCTTCTTCTCTTATAACAAAATTGACACGATGTAATTTTAATAACATTATGTTATACATACATAATAAATAGCTATGCAGCTATGATGGCTTAACAATTTAAGTAAATTTNATTTTAATAACATTATGTTATACATACATAATAAATAGCTATGCAGCTATGATGGCTTAACAATTTAAGTAAATTTTTTAAATATAAGAAAAATATTTATACGATAAACAATTATTTATGAGTGTTGATTTTAACGTAGAAAAAATATATTGGGGTGAAGCACTTGCAATATACGGTCATTTTGTGTAGATGCCTGGGAAGCCACTCATCATTTTCACGCGAGTTTAATGTATTTGTATGATTTTTAGGGTCCTGAGCACTACGAAAATCTGTAATAACTACTGCACGAGCTTATTCTTGTAACAGAAAACCACGTTCATCCAAAACTCAGTGCAGGTCAGTGCACGCGTACTCAAGAACCAGGAGCACTGCGTATTTATTCTGCGGAGTGCACAGTCCAAAGTAATTAAGAAGGGCGCCCCTCGGACTGCTTCAAGGATCTGCCTTTCTATCATAATTTTCAAATAGTATTAACTTACCTCCATTTTTACTTTCCTTTCGTAACCATTTTCTTCACTGCAGACAGTCGTCGTCTATCCTCCTATATTATTTATAAGTGGTACTGTGCCGTATCTGCCGTGTCCCAATATCCTTACCATACCGAAGTTCTCACTTGCAATTTTAGCCATCAACTCTCCTGTACCACACTCCAGAGTAAACAATTCAAATTTGTCCATNCGAAGTTCTCACTTGCAATTTTAGCCATCAACTCTCCTGTACCACACTCCAGAGTAAACAATTCAAATTTGTCCACTTTTTTTTCGTTTTGGAACCTTTTTAATATCGCAGAGTCCTCAAACTTCAGGAAAGCTTTCTGAATTTTCAGTTGTCAAGTAACATCTCTTAAAGCTGAAAAATAAGAAATTTTTTATAACCGCAATGTAAAGTCAACAATAGTTTAAACAACTTCGCATATATGAGTAACTGTGGCGTGTTTAATAGAACATTTGTGATATTTTTATTACACCATATTCTATTAAATTCATCAAGCAAACCACGCCAAAATGTTTTCCACTCATGAGTTCCACCTGCCGTGTAGATTGAATTATAATATAATTTCGATGTATTTAGAAAACTGTCAAATTCTGTATCGATTAACAGAGTTAATCACAGACAGCCTAAAGGCCACAGAACTTACTGATTGTGGTGGACTTCGAAAAATTTGCATTCACTGGGAAAGTCAAATTTTTATTCATACTCAGTCTCCAATCAACAAATCTTCGACATACTCGCCACATGAGCACGAAAACTCAGCGATTTTGGCCGTTAATGCCCCCTACGTTTTTGTTTAAAATTGTGCAAGTATTTCACTAATAATTAATCTAGTAAAACATCCGTCACATTCGCTTACGTCGGACTTATTATTAAACGGCCAATTTACTTTTTTCGAATATCTCTTTAGAGCATTAATTCTAATTGGCGGCGTGATTATTAGCGTGTTCTTGAAGCCGTAAGACTGATTTTGGACAAGCACGCAAGCCAAATTAACCTAAATTTACGCGTAAACTTGTAAACACGCACTAGAAATGTTAACCTGGGCCCGAAGCCCCCAGTCGCAACTAAGGAATATTATTCGAGACTACTGGCGATATAAATAACATACATGTGTACTTTCCCACCTGCGATAGGTGTATGATACAATAAAGTTGCATTGAATTCAACCAACTATTTCCAACATAAAACATGCTCATTTGACAACCCAACTCCAGTCTGACAATTCACTCCNCGAAGTTCTCACTTGCAATTTTAGCCATCAACTCTCCTGTACCACACTCCAGAGTAAACAATTCAAATTTGTCCATTTTTTTTTCGTTTTGGAACCTTTTTAATATCGCAGAGTCCTCAAACTTCAGGAAAGCTTTCTGAATTTTCAGTTGTCAAGTAACATCTCTTAAAGCTGAAAAATAAGAAATACTTTAAAACAGCAATGTAAAGTCAACAATAGTTTAAACAACTTCGCATATATGAGTAACTGTGGCGTGTTTAATAGAACATTTGTGATATTTTTATTACACCATATTCTATTAAATTCATCAAGCAAACCACGCCAAAATGTTTTCCACTCATGAGTTCCACCCGCCGTGTAGATTGAATTATAATATAATTTCGATGTATTTAGAAAACTGTCAAATTCTGTATCGATTAACAGAGTTAATCACAGACAGCCTGAAGGCCACATAACTTACTGATTGTGGTGGACTTCGGAAAATTTGCATTCACCGGGAAAGTCAAATTTTTATTCATACTCTGTCTCCAATCAACAAATCTTCGACATACTCGCCACATGAGCACGAAGACAGCGATTTTGGCTGTTAATGTCCCCTACGTTTTTGTTTAAAATTGTGCAAGTATTTCACTAATAATTAATCTAGTAAAACATCCGTCACATTCGCTTACCTCGGACTTATTATTAAATGGCCAATTTACTTTTTTCGAATATCTCTTTACAGCATTAATTCTAATTGGCGACGTGATTATTAGCGTGTTCTTGAAGCCGTAAGACTGATTTTGGACAAGCACGCAAGCCAAATTAACCTAAATTTACGCGTAAACTTGTAAACACGCACTAGAAATGTTATCCTGGGCCCGAAGCCCCCGGTCGCAACTAAGGAATATTATTCGAGACTACTGGTGATAAAAATAACATACCTGTGTACTTTCCCACCTGCAATAGGTGTATGATACAATAAAGTTACATTGAATTCAACCAACTATTTCCAACATAAAACATGCTCATTTGACAACCCAACCCCAGTCTGACAATTCACTCCNCATTGAATTCAACCAACTATTTCCAACATAAAACATGCTCATTTGACAACCCAACCCCAGTCTGACAATTCACTCCTTAGTAACTTTCAAGGCAGTCTTAAAAATACCCGGAACATCAAGCCTGTTATTTTAGTTGCGTTTCCGCTGTGTGGTAAATATCGCGCGCTGGATGATAACCCGTTCCTCTATAAACGACGTCTTATCTAAAAAAATATGAAGGAACACGCGCAAACCTGAACCTATCATGGAGATGCCTATGTGATACGGCTTCTTCCAACCTTACTGGAGAACGCCATATCCTTCGGTGCAAGTCGTAAAGTGCAGAGAGATGGCCTTCGTATCTGATGACGTGAGAAACTGTTCTCAAAAATGATCTCCGTAGTACTATTTACATTTAATCCAGCCAAACACGTGGATTAAGAAAGCGAACAGATTAGTAACGATGGAATGTACCAAGTTCGTTGTTACGTCCTGATTCTATAACATTACAGTAATCAATCAGATCGTTCTGCTGTTCTAGCNCGTGGATTAAGAAAGCGAACAGATTAGTAACGATGGAATGTACCAAGTTCGTTGTTACGTCCTGATTCTATAACATTACAGTAATCAATCAGATCGTTCTGCTGTTCTAGCTTTGTGTTCGTTTAAGAATGGCGCGTGGACCATAAAATGTGGCCTACATGCTGCAGTTAATGAACAGAAAACACTGCCGTTATGCTCTGAAGATAACTGCACCGAGACGTCGAAAATTATATCCGTAACACTGTTTAGAGTAAAGGTAAAGATCTAAAATCGTTTCGCTTTGAAGAATAACTGATCAGTTATGTCGCTCCAAAAGACGTTCATACTTCCAACATTAGTAGAAGATTCTCTTGCAGTAACNAGAATAACTGATCAGTTATGTCGCTCCAAAAGACGTTCATACTTCCAACATTAGTAGAAGATTCTCTTGCAGTAACTTAGTCAACAGTCTTATAAACAAAATGCTTTCAAAGTATGCTGAATAAAATGCCTTGTCGGCTGCAACATAAGTTTCGAGAGTTAAGTTGTTTCGCCTAAAGATGTTCGCTTACAGAAAGGCAAAAGACTTGGTCTTCTGATTGATAGTCGTGTCACTGTNGAATAACTGATCAGTTATGTCGCTCCAAAAGACGTTCATACTTCCAACATTAGTAGAAGATTCTCTTGCAGTAACCAAGTCAACATTCTTATAGGCCTAAATGCTTTCAAAGTATTCTCAATAAAATGCCTTGTCGGCTGCAACATAAGTTTCGAGAGTAAAGTTGTTTCGCCTAAAGATGTTCGCTTACAGAAAGGCAAAAGACTTGGTCTTCTGATTGATAGTCGTGTCACTGTTGATGCCAACGGTATCACATATAAAACGCTCTGCTGTACTTATACACTAGCTGACAGACATTCCTCTCACATTGTTAGGTATATCGTACGTAGAGGCTGTAAGAATAAATATAATAGTAAACTTAACAGGAAGCCCATGGTATAAAAAAGAATCTGTAAATAAACGCCGACGGTGTTGTATACGATGTAGGTGTAAAGGGAGTTAATAATTTCGACAGCTATCAAGCGAAAGTTTACAAATTATAATCCCGCTCATCAGACATATGACGATTTTTAATTAAGGGTGGTATTTAGCACATGTTTTGGTACTAAAGACAAGTCTCACGTACTTTGCAGAAATCGTTCGTTTGCTTGTCATAAATTTAGTTTTAAAGTAATTAGTGACAATATACCATTATAAGACATAACATTTTACGAGTTGTTAGATACAGTCACTAGTACAAACATTTGTGCGCCAAAAGTAACTGATGGAATCCAGAGGAAATTGTATTATTGTGATGGCACGTACGGAAGAAAAGATTACATTATAAGTCCCTCAGAACAATATTTCGCCCAAATGCGGCACAGAAGTAGGTCACATTTAATTCCTCATCTTACAGCCTCGTTACTGGGAACCTGTGTCTTCTCATACTCCTCAAGTAATAATTATGATTTGTTCTTTCTTTAGTAACAGTTATCATAACCACATAAAATATGGAGCCAATTGCATTGTAATTTATTACACGCAAGTTTTAGGTAAAACACAGACCCCATAAAAGAATTTTACGAATATTTCGTTTTTGACAAAACGTTGTAATTAAAATCTAAGAAAATTTTTACAAGTAACTACAACTTATACCCAAAATTTAACCCTGTGTAACGCATCAAATAATTGCTATTTATTCTTGCCACAGTTATTTCAGTTTTTTTTGCAATATTTATGTTAACGTAATATTTATTATTTTGTTTGTTATTTATTTGAGGCAGATATATACTATTTACTACAGCTCTAATTCAAATTATTAATTGTAAGTTGTTTTAACATCAGAAAACGTATTTACATATAATTATGTTTTTTTATGTCTTTCTGTTTTAATTCTAAAGCTATTTCTATGTGGACCACTTTGCATAGAGGGATTTGTTGTTTGGTTGCTATGGTAACACAAGAAGTATGTGTAAGATAGTATGTAGCTGTCACGTCATTGGCGCGATGTTTAAAGGTGTCGTTTAAGTATGCAGTTTTTAAAAGTTTTTAGCCATCCTGGTTTTCCCGTCAGGCTGGCGATGACCTAAAGGTTATCGGCCTGAGAGATGTATAATTTTGCTGTTAAATTGGCCGACTCTCGTACAGAAATGCAGACTGCTGATAGGACGAAGAAGCGTGGCATCTGAAGAAGAATAATTTAAGTCTGCACGCGCTACCTATGTGGATTATATTTAAAGGAAAGTTTGAGCTACCACGATTGTGTGTGGTAAGGCAAAGACTGTAGTGACGTACATAAGGCTCGAAAGCCTAGTGAGGGAAGATTAAGGCCCACGACCAGCGAAACCAGCTACAGAACAAGTCAAGTGTTGCTGCAGTAAACAAGATTTATTTTAAGCTAAGTATGCTGAATTTTCCACACAGAGACAACTCCTGTAAAATAATTAATGATTTTTGAGAAATTAATCTGGCTAGCGTTACGCCATCTTGGATCGTCAGTTAGTTAAAGTTGCTCTACCCACATGAACGGCCAACCAGCGCCTGGCTCGTACTCCTAAATCCTTTGTGCCCGACTCATCATAATCATTCTACTGATGTACAATATTGGAAATCAATTAACTTTATCCACTAAATTCAGAAGACAAGTTACACTTTTTTAGCCCATGTAAATTTGTATAACTTAAGGGAGTAGACAGATATTTCACTTTGAACGAGACGTCAATCAATGCCTGCCTACAATGTAAGCTTTTAAGCTTGTCGTCAAAATTATTTGCATCCATGTAGAGAAAAGAAGGCCTTTTAATTATATCGGTTACGTATTGTTGTATTTCAGATCATCGTCCACCTTCTCTGCATTAGAGATTTCCTTGTCCGCACATCTGAATCAAACTTGGCATGTAATATGCTAACATGCTAGTTACGTACCCATCTCACGTTTCTGTTTTGAGAGTCACTTTCACCTGCAAAATTATGTCGATTATTTCTATCTCAAGAAGTATCTAAATGATTCCTAATAAGTTTGCACATACGTCGTGGCCTAAAGTATTTTTAGAATTTTAAATCGTTAGAAATTTTTGTAAAACAGCACTTTTGGAGCTATTTTACGTCAATATTATAAACTGTAACTTATAAGGTAATATGAAACTGATTTTGTGCAAACTTGACATAATGATGGCAACATATCTGAACACTACTTTTACTTGTATATGTAACTTTTATTTTGAACTTTTAAAAATAGAATCACCTGAAAAATAAGACCATAATTATGTATTTAATACCTCACACTGTTTAAACGATGCCTACAAATTGACATAACACTGTGCCATGAAAGATACAACAATTTATGGTAATTATGTAGATCACACATTACTTCTTTTGAAAGTGGCGGCCTTTGGTGAATTAACACATGTCTCTAGAACTATTCGACTTAATTAAAGGAAACTCAGTACCCTGCCTACAAATATAAATATTAATTACTATATCAGGGCTGCTCAACCCTATGCCCGCGGGCCACCATGTGGCCCGCGGACGAATTTTGAATGGCCCGCGCAAGCAATTCCGAAAATTCCCGCCAAGTTGAAAAAGTGTTTTGTACGTGGTAGTATAGGATTAGGAAGACGTTTTATCTAACAAAGGCGGGTTGGTCTTAGTGCGAGTGTAGATGCACGTGTACATTGTTTTTGTGTGCGTAAGCTCGGGAGCGAAGTATTGTTTTGAGCCTCCCGCCCGCGCTTCCTCGCGCTCACCTGTTCCCGCACTGTGTTTCGAAAAACAATCGAGAGCGCGCGTCACTGCTTACAGTACATAATGTTTTTAAGTTGTGATTTTGTTGATGAAGAACTGAATCAAACATTTGATCGTTTTTGTTTAAATAAGTGAAGACATTGGTGTTCAAAGGTATGTTATTCATTATGAGCTAATTTAAGTAGATATTCATATTAGGTACCTATTCAGAAAGGAAAATAAACAAATGTTGTTTGTTTCAGTATGTCTCACAGCAAACCAAGTACGTCGAAATCGACCGAGACCTACCGTGTTTTTCATG
>NQII01008132.1:48208-78606 GCA_002778355.1 Clitarchus hookeri
TTTTAAAAAAGAATCACCTGAAAAATAAGACCATAATTATGTATTTAATACCTCACACTGTTTAAACGATGCCTACAAATTGACATAACACTGTGCCACGAAAGATACAACAATTTATGGTAATTATGTAGATCACACATTACTTCTTTTGAAAGTGGCGGCCTTTGGCGAATTAACACATGTCTCTAGAACTATTCGACTTAATTAAAGGAAACTCAGTACCCTGCCTACAAATATAAATATTAATTACTAAATGATCATTCTATCTGCAATTTGGTTAGACAGTACCACCGTAACACGTTATCCTCGTGTGTTTACTCAGAAAATGGTTTGGTATAAAAAATTGTTTCTTTTTTTTTAATGCATGTCTTTTAGTTGTAGAGGTTGGTGGGTGCAGTACAAAGAGAACATAAATCACCTAAAATATAAAAACACCTAGAAACATCACGATTACCTACGCAATCCATAGGGTAATCCCGCGCACAAAAAGTTGTGGTTCTTATGATCTACACCAGAAGGGTCAGTAGTAGGTTTTGGCATTCATGTAATACTATGGAAGAGAAATTACAGTTTATGAAATTGTAATTGGTCCGAAGCTTTTATTTTTTTTCTCAATGGCAGATTTACTATATTTCTAAGGCAACACGATATTTCACTTTATATGATTTATTTGCTATATTTGATTCGATATTGGTTTTCTAGCTATGCCTATCAGAGAATTATATTCATAAATTTGAAAAGTATATGTACTATTTTTATATATTTATTCCTTTAATTTTCTTTTAAAATCTATGTCTTCATTGGTTGTCCAATTGTATAAACAAATAGTGATGCGAAGATATATAATACTAGTGACACTGATTGAACAAGGGACTTTTTATTCAAAATGGTGAATTTCCAATTTTTTTTTTTTTTAACATTCTTCTGCTACCATTGATCTAATTTAATTAAACTCTTCTGTTCTAGTATTCACTACCGAGACCATACATTTGTAACTAATGAGTTCTCTCAGCGCCGTTTTGGTACGTAGAACCAACAGGCAATTAAAACTTTTGTAGTTAAGACAAAATCCACCGAATCAGGTCAATAAGGTTAACTGGCGCACAACTATCAAATGGTTTGGTCAGCGGGCCGTAAGATATTTTTTTCAAAATGCATATTATCATAATCTGGAACAAATCAACTGATTTAAACATGTGATGCATATTTATAAATATTTGTGTTATTAACTAATTTTGGGAAAAAAGCCAATCAAAATCCGTTTTTGTTTTTGTCTTTATGTTCGCACATGTGTATGTCTCTTACAAACCGAGAAAACTCTGTAACGATTTCGAGAAATCAGTAAATTGATAGCGTAACAACATATTTATTATACTTTTTTACTGCTACGCACTAACCCACTTCTCTCGCCTTAAACGTTTTAATAGGAAATTACTATGAGAAATGTGCACACTTCTCTGAAGCCCTGCTAAAGTTATACTTTTCGTTACCGATTACGTATCCTTCCGCTACATGTTAAATTAAACATTGGCATGTGACTACGTTTTTAACTGTCAAATGTTTGTTTACTGTTTTCAGTGGTTCAAAGAATTTAGTCATATTTCAAAAACCATTATGTACAAATCCTCACAATTAGGCTTATAACCATATATAGGTCAGCTTTATGACATTTTAACAATGTATATGTTGACGATAGATCTTACGGTTATAATTTTGCAATGTTAACATATTTGTTACACACGACATAGCACATTACACATAGTAAATTTTAATATTTTGCCGCAACTGTGCTTAACCCTGTTATAACTGCGGGGGAAAGAACTGCAGTACTCAACCTTTTGTTATTAAAAAGTGTTGGGATATTTTGTTAAACGGACGGCCTTAGTTGGAATTGAAATTAAAACGAAGGGACAACCCATCCAACCGAATGACACAGAAAATTCAAGCACGCAACTTGTGTCGCTTATTTATTGTACGTAGCAACGACAAACTTAAAATATAGTGGCGAACATGCACACAGATAGGCCTAGCGTAACTTTTACTCCGCTCATATTTATATGCATCGGCACTTACGGTTTTCTAGGTTTATTTCATAATTTATTTATATTTATCTGGCTGGGCCAAGTATTTTTTTGGGGTAGTGGCAAACATTCATATCACAGAAACGTAATCACGTTGTCCTATTGTATTTCAAACTCACAGAGCAATGTTACAACTTTGTGATAGACGTGACTTTCAAGCAATCAATTTCGTATTAAAAACAGTTCACGGGTAAAACGTATAAATTTCACACGTCCAATATTTGCAATCACACACACACTCACTGGTCAAACATAACGTAATGGCAACAATACTCTTTCATACACACAGCGGTCACGACGCACTTTGCAGTATATTTATTCCTGCCGTAGAAAAACATATTTATCACAACATCGGAACTTGCCTAGGTATGTTTAAAAAAAACAACGAGTACGAACTTGACGCTTCGATCAGAAACACGCCATGTCATGTCGTCGGCTTCGTCAGTCACCACTTCTGCCAACTTCAAATTTTTAACCGTCCCGCCATTAAATATAAATATATTATAATAAGTATTCAAACAATAAAATCTTATTTCAGTTGTAAATAACAAATCCAAAAACCATTATTTTTGCTGAAATATGAAATATGCTAAACTTGAACACATGCATAATTTTCCAGTTACTACCAGCGCTGTGAAATGTCTCGATAGGGATAGAGAGAGATAGAGAGAGAGAAAGAGAGAGATAGAGTGAGCGACAAGCTCCGCTCCATCTATTAAATTTTCTTCCTCAGACGAAATTAAAAAACCACAATGTCACTAAGGCCTACGCACAGTAATTTGTGCTGATACTTTTAACTGTAACAATGAAATATGTTTCCTTCAGTGCTGCCTAATAATTCAAAAATATCAATAGGCATTGTTTGATTTACAAATAGTTTACCAAAAAACTAGGTTAAAACAATATTTATCTGTGAACTGTTTCTTACTAGCCATTGACAACAACATAGTTGCTCTCACTGTTTTTAATTCGTATTCAATACGAAATAAATATTACAAGTTATAGAAGACACTTAGTTGAAGATTCATTTATTCAAGAATACAGTACTTTAAAGCTAATGACAGTGTTATTTATTTGTGGTTTACAAGCTATTGAAAAAATAGGTTGACATGTAACGCCTAGGGAGATTTTTCAAAGGTTCTTTTTAAAACATCCGAAGAAACTGTGAATGGACTATAGTTGAAACATAAACAGCACAAAGCAAGTCTTTGTGTTTATGTAATATTTAGTGTAGATGTTATTTTTAAGTATCTTAAGCACAGATATGCCGAAATACCGTTTCGTTAGATTAATTTCTTAAGTGTGAAACCTTTTATACTTATAAACCCAGATAGAGTTTACTGTTATCTTTACAGCCATAACTTCATTTCCAGAAAGATAAATGGCATATCCAAAATCANGTTCTTTGTAAAACATCCGAAGAAACTGTGAATGGACTATAGTTGAAACATAAACAGCACAAAGCAAGTCTTTGTATTTATGTAATATTTAGTGTAGATATTATTTTTAAGTATCTTAAGCACAGATATGCTGAAATATCGTTTCGTTAGATTAATTTCTTAAGTGTGAAACCTTTTATACTTATTAACCCAGATAGAGTTTACTGTTATCTTTACAGCCATAACTTCATTTCCAGAAAGATAAATGGCATATCCAAAATCANAACCCAGATAGAGTTTACTGTTATCTTTACAGCCATAACTTCATTTCCAGAAAGATAAATGGCATATCCAAAATCACACGGCTAAGTTCGCAGACTGTTAACGTCGTACGTAGTACACAGAATGTCACACAGTGGTAGCGAGGATCGAAACTTGCTAATAGAAAAATAGTGTGGTGAGAGTAGTGAACCTATGTAAACCTATTAGCCGTGTGCGATGAGTGAATATTTAATGTGTTTTCTGAGAACTACTGCACGTGCAGCTAACTGGCTTACAGAAGTCATTGAACAAGGGTATCTGATAATCTGCGGATTATATATTTCAGTAAAATGTTTACTACTTTATTGATACAAAAATTTTATATCAATTAATTTTAATATCGAACCTCAAGAGGAATATCAACAAAAAATGGTTGAAGATTATACAAACAACAAAATTATGTAAACTAAACAAAGGCTATTACCAATTTAAATAATTTCAAATTATTGCGTTCTCACACGGGTCAAAGCGTTGAGCCTCGAATTTTTTGCGTATGTTTTATTCATGAGAAAGTGCAAGAACTTAACTATGAATACAATCATGTTCATTGGATTTTTAGTTTTGAGGATTAAACTTTATCCTGTCCTCGTACTGGGACCTTAAACAATTTCTGTATTACATAACAAATTATATAAAAAATTTTGATTGTTAAAAATATTTTTTATTTAACAAAAGTATAAATGGCAACAAAACTCAAGACTAATGCGTCCGAAAAATAACGGCACAGCAACAAGAGTGTTATTGACATTAGTAGTCATCTAATGTGAATAAGGGAATTAGAACAGTCATCTAGCTGAAATGACAGATCAGTTGAAACTTTAAATCCTCGTTTCCCTGTAATCATTCTGTGCTTTATTTTGCAATGTATGTTGGTAAATTCCTAAGTNTTGAAACTTTAAATCCTCGTTTCCCTGTAATCATTCTGTGCTTTATTTTGCAATGTATGTTGGTAAATTCCTAAGTAATAATTATTTTAGTCTACATAATTATTTGATAATATTATTTTCAGGGTGTCATATAGTTAATATAAATTTGTTTTAAAAAAATTATTTTATTTTATTTCTTTAAGAATGGGCAAAGACACAAATATTCTGCTGACACAACTTGTGTGATTAGCAACAAATAAATAAACCTGCAGATGCGGTGTTTTTGTTATTAATAAAATGCTCCTTACCCCTTGAGATTTTCTAGAGCAATCAAGAAGTACTTGAGAAATGAAACTTTATGACTTTTGGGCAGAGGCCATCTGCGGACGATTACTGTTAGACGAGGAACAGCATCAGGTGGGCGTCTGTGCTTTATCGCCAAACGTAATGTTGTCTCGTGAGAACGGACGTGTACAAAATAGTTTTCGTTTTATCTCTCTGCGAAATGCGCACCGCACGGCGACTGACCAGAACCCAGGACCCCCTCGCCATCTTCGCCGCGGCGGGAGGCCGCGCGAATTGGACGTGATAAAGGGAGCGAAACGGGGGGGTTTTCCATTCTATACATCGCCAGTCTCCTCTGGTCTTGCGGGAAAGGTTGCTTCTCCACGGCTGGCCGCCCTAATTTAATCACGGCCTCTCAGAGCCAGCTGTTGCCACCGCCTCCCCCCACGCCCCACCAACCCCTTCTCATCTCTCCACGGCACGGCAACCATCCAACTTACCCCCTTGGTACCCAGCCGCGCGCCCTCATCTTTTCCTCGCTCTGATGAAGATCGTTGGTCGCGAGTCTTCAACAATTCCGTCTGCGCGAAAACAAGATAGGCTGTCGAGCCAGAACCTCGCCCTCCTCGACATGACATCAAAATTTCCTCTCAGTTGAGGGGAAGGGAATGCGGCGCTCGCTCCTTTAAGCTATTTGAACCAAGATTCAATCATATGCGTCGATGTGTTTATTGTATAATTGGTTTAAAATGCTCTCTCGTTAGTATATGCTGTTCACGGTAACATGAGCACTTTTGAAATACCTGCTTAAGATCTACTTGTATGCGCATTGCGTATTCTTACACCACATGTAGAATTAACTTCGCCACGGTCCTGGTGACTTTATTCATACATCGGCCAAGTAAAACATCGAAATGATCACACGAATAAATATTTTACAAATTCGCTAATTATTACAATCGTGTGCTTTAAAAAGCTGGAAAACAAAAGATATAATTTCAGTATAAGAAAAATTTCACCTACGACTTTTAATTCAAATTTTAGACACGGAACTACTTTCTTTCCGTCGTTACCAACTTTACTGGGCGAATTCGAGTCAATGTTTCCGTTCAAATATATGCAAAGAGAGACAGTGACATTTTTCAAAGATTGATATCAAAAGCGCTCACTTCACCTTTACCTTACAGTAATCCAAGAGAACTGGACGTTGGGCGACCAATAACTATGCCATAGTTCCCTAATGAATTACGTAGAAAACCACGTTGTTACAACGGCACGTGGCCGTCTGGTCAGAGTGGGACTTATTTTTTTGTAAGACAAACTTGCTAATACGGTGTCGTAGACTCTCTGAGTGCCACTGAGAAATATCCGACGAGTTAACCAGCATTTTTTATAAAGATTATATAACATTCGTAGTGTATAAAATAATTCTAGGCGTAGGTTTTTCAAGGGTTTTGGGTAGTGTTAGTGTTAGAAACTTCGTTGCGATGGAGATATTTGTTTGATCATATTTTCGGTTTGCTCTGAGAACTAATGAGGATTTCTATTTTAAAGTAATTATAAAGTTTTTTCTTCTTGAATATCGTAGAGTTATATACCGAGAGCCTTAGAACTACTTGATACTTCTCGCAAGCTGTTACGTCTGTCAGGTCTCACTGCACGTAAGTATTTATTAGCAATTTTCATTCATCGAGGTACTTCACGTCTGAGTTTATTTATTTCTCAAGGAAAGTAATTCCGCTACACCATAGATTAATCCTAGAGTATGAATTTCCGAAACACAATAAAAATACAGTATCTTTATTGGGTAGTGAGCGTGATATTCCGAAAGTATACGGATAATGATGATCCGAGGACAACGGCTGAGGACTAGGGCACTTAGGAACCGTCCGCCATTTTTGGTAGGCGTTACAGCCACCGCTCGCCGCCTTGGTAGGCGTTACAGTCACCGCCCGCCACCTTGGTAGGCGTCACAGTCACCATATCGTGTCCTTGATTTTGACTTTTGTCGACTATCTTGGTATCCAGTACATCGCCATCTTGGATTCCGCCATCTTGTGTCTTTCACCTCGAACTTTGTCGGCCATATTGTTTCCGTCTGCCGTATTAATAGCTGTGGCCGGCAGCCATGTTGGTTGGTGCTGTCCACCATCTTAGTAGCCATAACATCTTGTTAGCCGTCTGCTGTAGTTATCTATTCGTCCGCTAAAGTTCACCAGCAATCCCTGTAATGTTGTTTATAGCTGCTAGAGTAAGCCAACATATCACTCATATTCGTTCGACCCCGCCATCGTGTTTCCACTTGTATTTTGTTTACAATAGCTGCTTCTAGGGGGCGCACCAGTCGTTCGACCGCCATATTTTATGGAGATGGTAGCTAGAATGTGCTGGTGTCGCTTTCACTCGGCCACCATGTTGGTGGCCGAGTAATATCATCGGTTCCCCATACCGATAATATTACATATACTTCTTTTAAAACAATATACCAGCACAAGTGCCGATAGCCGAGTGGTATAACGAGACTGCATGCCGACCTATAGTTCGGCTGTTCGCTCCCGCTCTCCTGCACACGATATTTTGAGGTCTGCGAAATTAAATAACAAGCAGCGTCCCTAGTTACCAACTAGGTGGCTCTGCAGGAGCTAGCAGCCATCTCAATAAACAAATATGATGGTCAAACGACTGACGCACGCCATAGAAAAGCCTATGTAAACAAAATACAAGTGGAAACAATATGGCGGGGTCGAAATAAAATCAGTAAATAGGTTTGCACACTCTAGCAGCAATAAACGACATTACAGATATCGGTGGTGCACTTAAGCGGATGACGAGAGAATTATAGCAGACACCTAAAAGATAACGGACTTCACAGACCAACATGGACGCCGGCTGCACCTACCAAGATGGCGGCCGGAAACCAGATGGCTGACAAAGTCATATGTTAAGGACACAAGATTGCGGAATCCTAAATTACAATGTACTGTCTACCAAGATTTTCGACAAAGGTCAAGGTCAANCGGTAACATGAGCACTTTTGAAATACCTGCTTAAGATCTACTTGTATGCGCATTGCGTATTCTTACACCACATGTAGAATTAACTTCGCCACGGTCCTGGTGACTTTATTCATACATCGGCCAAGTAAAACATCGAAATGATCACACGAATAAATATTTTACAAATTCGCTAATTATTACAATCGTGTGCTTTAAAAAACCGGAAAACAAAAGATATAATTTCAGTATAAGAAAAATTTCACCTACGACTTTTAATTCAAATTTTAGACACGGAACTACTTTCTTTCCGTCGTTACCAACTTTACTGGGCGAATTCGAGTCAATGTTTCCGTTCAAATATATGCAAAGAGAGACAGTGACATTTTTCAAAGATTGATATCAAAAGCGCTCACTTCACCTTTACCTTACAGTAATCCAAGAGAACTGGACGTTGGGCGACCAATAACTATGCCATAGTTCCCTAATGAATTACGTAGAAAACCACGTTGTTACAACGGCACGTGGCCGTCTGGTCAGAGTGGGACTTATTATTTTTGTAAGACAAACTTGCTAATACGGTGTCGTAGACTCTCTGAGTGCCACTGAGAAATATCCGACGAGTTAACCAGCATTTTTTATAAAGATTATATAACATTCGCAGTGTATAAAATATTTCTAGGCGTAGGTTTTTCAAGGGTTTTGGGTAGTGTTAGTGTTAGAAACTTCGTTGCGATGGAGATATTTGTTTGATCATATTTTCGGTTTGCTCTGAGAACTAATGAGGTTTTCTATTTTAAAGTAATTATAAAGTTTTTTCTTCTTGTATATCGTAGAGTTATATACCGAGAGCCTTAGAACTACTTGATACTTCTCGCAAGCTGTTACGTCTGTCAGGTCTCACTGCACGTAAGTATTTATTAGCAATTTTCATTCATCGAGGTACTTCACGTCTCAGTTTATTTATTTCTCAAGGAAAGTAATTCCGCTACACCATAGATTAATCCTAGAGTATGAATTTCCGAAACACAATAAAAATACAGTATCTTTATTGGGTAGTGAGCGTGATATTCCGAAAGTATATGGATAATGATGATCCGAGGACAACGGCTGAGGACTAGGGCACTTAGGAACCGTCCGCCATTTTTGGTAGGCGTTACAGCCACCGCTCGCCGCCTTGGTAGGCGTTACAGTCACCGCCCGCCACCTTGGTAGGCGTCACAGTCACCATATCGTGTCCTTGATTTTGACTTTNGCCTTGGTAGGCGTTACAGTCACCGCCCGCCACCTTGGTAGGCGTCACAGTCACCATATCGTGTCCTTGATTTTGACTTTTGTCGACTATCTTGGTATCCAGTACATCGCCATCTTGGATTCCGCCATCTTGTGTCTTTCACCTCGAACTTTGTTGGCCATATTGTTTCCGTCTGCCGTATTAATAGCTGTGGCCGGCAGCCATGTTGGTTGGTGCTGTCCACCATCTTAGTAGCCATAACATCTTGTTAGCCGTCTGCTGTAGTTATCTATTCGTCCGCTAAAATTCACCAGCAATCCCTGTAATGTTGTTTATAGCTGCTAGAGTAAGCCAACATATCACTCATATTCGTTCGACCCCGNTTCACCAGCAATCCCTGTAATGTTGTTTATAGCTGCTAGAGTAAGCCAACATATCACTCATATTCGTTCGACCCCGCCATCGTGTTTCCACTTGTATTTTGTTTACAATAGCTGCTTCTAGGGGGCGCACCAGTCGTTCGACCGCCATATTTTATGGAGATGGTAGCTAGAATGTGCTGGTGTCGCTTTCACTCGGCCACCATGTTGGTGGCCGAGTAATATCATCGGTTCCCCATACCGATAATATTACATATACTTCTTTTAAAACAATATACCAGCACAAGTGCCGATAGCCGAGTGGTATAACGAGACTGCATGCCGACCTATAGTTCGGCTGTTCGCTCCCGCTCTCCTGCACACGATATTTTGAGCNAGTGGTATAACGAGACTGCATGCCGACCTATAGTTCGGCTGTTCGCTCCCGCTCTCCTGCACACGATATTTTGAGCTCTGCGAAATTAAATAACAAGCAGCGTCCCTAGTTACCAACTAGGTGGCTCTGCAGGAGCTAGCAGCCATCTCAATAAACAAATATGATGGTCAAACGACTGACGCACGCCATAGAAAAGCCTATGTAAACTAAATACAAGTGGAAACAATATGGCGGGGTCGAAATAAAATGAGTAAATAGGTTTGCACACTCTAGCAGCAATAAACGACATTACAGATATCGGTGGTGCACTTAAGCGGACGACGAGAGAATTATAGCAGACACCTAAAAGATAATGGACTTCACAGACCAACATGGGCGCCGGCTGCACCTACCAAGATGGCGGCCGGAAACCAGATGGCTGACAAAGGCATAGGTTAAGGACACAAGATTGCGGAATCCTAAATTACAATGTACTGGCTACCAAGATTTTCGACAAAGGTCAAGGTCAAGGGCACAATATGGTGGCTGTGAGGCATGCCAAGATGGCGGGAGGTGGCTGTAATGTCTACCAAAATAGCGGGGGTAACTTTGACAACTACCAAGATGTCGGACGGCACCTCGGTGCCTTAGACTTCAGCCCCAGTTCTCGGATCGGCATAATCTATATAATTCCGAACCCTGTCTGTTGGCATAACACAATTATTTGAGACTCAATTTGGCAATCACATTGTTTAGGACCTCCTACACACTACTGTCAGTAGGTCGCGTCGTCTGTGATTTTCCTTTTGATAATCATGTGACGTAAACCCAAATATGATTAGTTTTAACTTCTCTCTCTCTCTGTGTTTATATAAACATATATATAAGAAAAACTTTGTATATATATATACTAGAGAGCCAAAAAAATTGGTATAGGCGTGCGTATGCAAATAACAGAGGTATAGAACCAATCAGATGAAGGCGATGCAGGTCGGCAGCGCCTATATAAGACAATAAGCGTCTGGCAAAGTTGCTAGATCGGTTACTGCTGCTACAAGGCCGGTTATCAAGATTTAAGTGAGTTTTAGCGTGGTGCTATAGTTGGCGCACGAGAGATCGGACATAGCTATTTAATTTGGATTTTCGCGTGCGACAATTTCAAGAGTGTACCGTGAATATCGGGAATCCGGTAAAACATCAAATCTTCGATATCGCTGTGGCTGGAAAAAGATCGTGAATGAACGGGACAAAAGGACGACTGACGAGAACCATTAAANCAAATCTTCGATATCGCTGTGGCTGGAAAAAGATCGTGAATGAACGGGACAAAAGGACGACTGACGAGAACCATTAAACGTGTCAGACGTGCAACCCTTTCTAAAGTTGGCGCAGATTTCAATGCTGGGACATCAACAAGTGCCAACGTACGCACCATTCAATGGACCATCATTGATGTGGGCTTTTAGAGCCGAAGGCCCACACGTATAGCGTTGTTGACTGCACGACACAACGATTTACGCCTCGCCTGGGCCCACCATCACCGCCATTGAACTGTTGATGACTGGAAACACGTTGCCTGGTCTCACGAGTCTCGTTTCCAACTGTATCGGGCGGATGGACGTGTACGGGTATGAAGACATCCTCATGAATCCATGGACAGTACATATCAACAGGTGACTGTTCAAGCTGGTGGAGGCTCTGTGATGGTATGGGGCGTGTGCAGTTGGCGTGAAATGGGACCCCTGATATGTCTATATATGACTCTGACAGGTGACAGATACGTAGGTATCATGTCCAATCACCTGCACCCATTAATGTTCATTGTACATTCNATATGACTCTGACAGGTGACAGATACGTAGGTATCATGTCCAATCACCTGCACCCATTAATGTTCATTGTACATTCCGACGGACGTGGAAAATTCAAGCAGGACAATGCAACACCCCACACATCGAGAGTTGCTACTGAGTGGCTCCAGGAACACTCTTCTGACTTTAGACACTTCCAGTGACTGACTAAATCACCAGACATTAACATTATTGAGCATATCTGGGATGCCTTGCAACGTGCTGTTGAGAAAAAATCTCCACCGCGNAATCACCAGACATTAACATTATTGAGCATATCTGGGATGCCTTGCAACGTGCTGTTGAGAAAAAATCTCCACCGCGCCTCGCACTCCTTTGGAATTGTGGACTGCCCTGCAGGATTCATGGTGTGAATTGCCTCCTGCATACATTCAGACATTAGTCGAGTCCATGCCACGTCGTCTTGAGTTATTTCTGCATGCTCGCGGGGGCCTTCCATGATATTAGCCATGTGTACCAGTTGTTTTGGCTCTTCAGCATATATATAAAGTTTCTTATATTCTTCAAAATTCATTTGCAGGCCTGTTAGGTTTTTCTCAATATGATGCTAAAGAGAAACTACTTTTAAGCTTCGCTAAAGAAGACTCCTATGTTTCCGTCCAGACACACTTGTTAAATTTTTCCAGCACAATGGAAAGCATAATATCTCTTTGCATAACAAAATCATATTTTATTTAATAGGAATATTATTAGAAAGTAACTGACTCCTTGAAGCTAGCAATCATAACAATACAAGAACGGTACATAGGCTGCTACGGCAGCGGTAAGTTTCATACTTTGAAAATGATATAATATTTTCAGTTATTCAGAGTACGAGTGTACTGGAACGAGACTTATAAAATGCATTTTAATAAATATATCACTAAATAGTTTTAAAGCGAAATTTTACATGATTGGATTTTTTATTTTTTTTTGCTGACTAGGGCAGCATCCAGAGAACCGATATCTAAGGATCGAGAATACGTATCACATTGGGGTATTACCTATAGGTTGTTGAACTCACAAAACCTTTCTCTCCCTAGTTACAAAGTAAATATAATATATATTTATGTATATATTTATTGTTTAGCAAAATGAGTACGGTCAGAAGGGATATCAAACGAAAATAAACCAAATTTATCTAAACATCTCTGCTTGAGCACACGATTTTGACAGTTTGCTGTCAATAAATTAACTATTGTAATGCTCATGTGTCTATCATGTTGTTCAGAACCCAAACTTCANGCTCATGTGTCTATCATGTTTTTCAGAACCCAAACTTCAAAATAGTTCTGTCACTTTATTAGTATTTATGTAAAAATAAATACAATGTGAACCAACCCATTCCAAAAAAAAAAAAGGTGTAAACGACATGATACTATCGGGATAATCAATGCAAAAATTTGAGAAAGGGCAATTTGTCCGCAATTTCCCGTGGCGCAAGAGCTATCTCACGAGCAACATGTGATGTCCAAAACCGCAGAGTGGCCCGTCACCACACACAAGCACTAAGAAAAGCGATCTTGCCGCGCAGAGATCAGGTGACTCGGGCGGTATTCACCACAGGTGTGTGTCGGGTAGGCACCCGAAACAGCTCGACTTCAAAGTTCGGGCCAACGGGGCTACCTGCTACCGTTGATTGCAATCGATGTCGGCCTTTAATTAGCGGGCATGCATGCGGTGAGAGGGGGTTGAAGTGGGAAGGGGTCATACGGGGGAAGGTGCAATCGATCGCGAAGCACGCCACTGTGCCTCAGGTCAGGCTGTCAAACGTGTCGATAGACCGCCACAACTCCACCAGGTAGATCCCATCGCGACTCAGGGGTATCCCAGTATGGGATTCCGAGAATCGCGAGCTCTCCACGGAAACAGCTTGGGTTGCCCATTCATACGAGTTTAGTTCGTGATTAGTAACTTTTTACTCACGATTATCTCCGATGTAGGTAGGACTCGGCCTTTCGTTTACAGCGAGGTCGTTAGAAAGAAACAAGTTTCCATAGGCAAGCATAAACAGGGAGGGAAAATGATGCAGATTGAAATAAGGAGTCGTCTCAGAATTTGCGGAGAGTGATTTCGGAAAGACATTTGGAAACCGATATCACATGATTGGAATTGGCACTTCCGAAAGCGAGTACAGTTTGTTACAACTGCACAACTTTGCTCATTCGGAAACCACAGAAACTCTGTGACAATGTGTGTAATAATAATGCAAATGGCGTTGCGGTCCATAGGGTTGTAAACGTAGAGGAGGATTGGGTGGAGAGGAAATGACAGCCATCTAGAGAAGTCCTTTTCGAGGAGAGGAGGGGGTTGGGACCTAGATGCCTGTTATCTCAAGATAATGACGTGGATTGAGACTGTAGCGGAGACCGGATGTGCAAGGGAGTGGGAACGGGAGTACTCCAAGAAAAAACCAACTGTGCAACGGCAACATCCGTCATGTTTTTAACATACGTAAATTCGAGTGACACTTGCATGGATAGGCGAATACGGATCTCCGTACTNGCAAGCATAAACAGGGAGGGAAAATGATGCAGATTGAAATAAGGAGTCGTCTCAGAATTTGCGGAGAGTGATTTCGAAAAGACATTTGGAAACCGATATCACATGATTGGAATTGGCCCTTCCGAAAGCGAGTACAGTTTGTTACAACTGCACAACTTTGCTCATTCGGAAACCACAGAAACTCTGTGACAATGTGTGTAATAATAATGCAAATGGCGTTGCGGTCCATAGGGTTGTAAACGTAGAGGAGGATTGGGTGTAGAGGAAATGACAGCCATCTAGAGAAGATCTTTTCGAGAAGAGGAGGGGGTTGGGACCTAGATGCCTGTTATCTCAAGATGATGACGTGGAATGAGACTGGAGCGGAGACTGGATGTGCAAGGGAGTGGGAACGGGAGTACTCCAAGAAAAAACCAACTGTGCAACGGCAACATCCGTCATGTTTTTAACATACGTAAATTCGAGTGACACTTGCATGGATAGGCGAATACGGATCTCCGTAGTTCGAGGACCATGCATTATCTGCAAGGCATCTCGATAGAACATTGCGCTAAAAGCAGAAAGGGTTGTCCTCGTGGTNTTCGAGGACCATGCATTATCTGCAAGGCATCTCGATAGAACATTGCGCTAAAAGCAGAAAGGGTTGTCCTCGTGGTGTTTAAATAATCCAGCTGCACTCCAACAGATTATACCTGTGCAACGATATGTTGACAATGGTTTGAAAATGTTTCAGGTTAAAATTCCCACAGCATGGAGGTACTTAAGGGATGTACTGAGTTAGAAAAAAATGTGAACAGGATCACAAATAACTTGCCAAGTAACGGTAGCAAAACAAAGTTAAATGTTTTTATTGCAAATTTAACTGTTAAAGTGTTTTTTTCTGCATCTTTTAACAATGAAATTCTTACAAGTGTATGGACTACATGAAGATATGCAGCATACTAATTGGGAATTACATATGAATAAAAACATCTTATGATGTGACTTACAATTCAAAACATTACATTGATTACACCCGAAGTTGATTCCTCGAATCCTTCCTCTGTAATGCAGTTGATTGCTCACTAACTTGTAGTACAAGATTTTTCTGTATTCGAGTTCTGGGTCGGGTACTTGTGTGTTTGTAATTATCTACTATTGCTGTATATGCCGCTGATCATATCTCTAATTATATTACTGTCAACGAGACGTCAAGGCCTACCAACTATCTAAGCATATAACATCTTCACAAAACATTTTTAGTGAAAAATGGGTTCATTACATGTATCAGAAACTTCTTGTTCGTCACGCAAATATAAAACCAACGAACTTAAATTAATATATCACCCAAGTGTTAATATCCTATATTTAAAAAACATTGTTAAATATTTTACAATATAAAAAAATGTAGCAAATTTCAGGAAATACATACAGTGAAATACTCCACAATTTCATAAAATGTAGTAGGTAAAAGTTTTGGAGTTTATATGTACACAGTTATGTAATTACATATATTTTTGTTCTTTAAATTGAGAACTCCCAGAGCTGTGGTTTTGGAGGAAGGTGATTGACACTGTTGTCTAATNATATATTTTTGTTCTTTAAATTGAGAACTCCCAGAGCTGTGGTTTTGGAGGAAGGTGATTGACACTGTTGTCTAATGGACCAATTTACTACTGAAGTAAACACAGGGCGATTGGAGTTCAAAAAACAATCTAGTTTTATTATTCCTTGAACANCCGGATATGCTGCTATTCTTCTCGTACACCCGCTAAAAGCTTTTCTTGGTTTATTGCGGCGAAGCCCGGGGTCGTAGGACCTCGGCGTATCTTGGGGCAGCTGCCCAGTGTAGCTGTGTTCGTGCCCTGGTGGCTTCCGTTGCCTCCGGATGCCGTCTGCACGTGCAGAAAACTTGGGTGGCCCGTCTTTGCAGCTGTGAGGCGCGGGATCCTTTATTTGGACACGTCCGCCACCCTTAATATTTATTGGTGTTGACCGCCGGCAGGCTTCGCTAGCACGTGTGTTCTGACGGCCAAAAATGCATGGACGCGGGGAGCGTCAAAATGTTTATGGATATAAGATGTTTATTACAGAAATGCATGTCGTGAAAATCTGAAAACCTACCTGCCGTAATTCTACATACGTGAAGAAACGTTAAATAATAGACATCTGTAAGCGCAAACTTATGTCTATAATAACACAATTTTTTGTGCCCACTGAAAAACTGTTTACATGTAGTAATACAAACATTAAATATGACAAAACTCACGTAACATTTTATAAAATTTAATTTGTTTGTTCTTATAATATTTTTCAAAAAAACTGTATGTGCACAATTTTATAAGCACCTTTATGTAAGAACGGACATGGCGTAAGCATAGTTTGGATTTTATGGGCCTGGACAGTCTTGATGCAGCCATTGTGTATGCCATTACAATAATAATCTAATATTCTTCGTTTTCATTGGCGAACTAGTTTGCTTCTCTATTTATTGCTCAGTTTACATAATTTCTCGCCAACTGCCAGCTGCTGTTTCTGCTTAAGAGCAAACAAAGGGAGAGGAAGTTCCTAGGAAATTGGTACAGTTCCGTATAAGTTTACTTTATGCTTATTTAGTGGAAGTGGATAACTTTACCAAAGATTAAATAATATAAATTTTAGTTTAAATTTGAAAACTAAAAAATTGTTATATCAAATTAGAAACTTTTATTTAATAATAAGTGTCTTATAATTTTAATATATTTCATTAAGTTTTTTTTGTTTTTTTTTTTTGTTACCAATGAAGCAGCATTTTCAATTGATTTTCATCATTTTCGGTTCTCCTTTTGTATTCATCTACGTTTTTCTGAGTAAATATGATATTCAATTTTGGTCTCCTAGACTGCGTTGAGCTTATTATGTTCTTGAAGAGACTTTTTGAAAAACGTATGCCTTAGTTAGAACTAATTTTACTAAATTAAGTATGTAACACACCTGCGATAATACAAGTGTCTACGTAGTTCCGTATTGTAGCCAGTGGCTGTCAGACTCCATCGCGCAGACAGCAGCAAACGGTTCAAATCTTCGGGTTTGTGTTCACTTTTGTGGGCAAGGGAAGTCATTAAAATCTACAAAATTTCTCGCGTCCTTAATATTTATTCTAATACCAAGATACATGTATTCCTATTCACACATGATATAGGTTGATTGTTTCCCGAGATATGATCTTAAATTTTGTTTATTCGTGTGGCGCTATCTTACTAAATGGCGGACAAAAGAGGCTCCACGTTGGCACATTTGAGAGAAACACTGGTGGAAAATGGAAACTGAACTCCCGGATGCAATGGTCCGGACTTAATGGAGGTTGTACTGAATAATTATGCAGCTTGTACGCTGTAGATAATAATGATCACAGGAACCTACACCTATGGACAGAGGATACTGAGTGTCTTAAACTACAATGTCAGTATCTTTTGTAGCCTACTTTAGCGACGATACGGTCCTACAATCGTGCGTAGAGACGATTATAAAGGTGTTGGATATCATCTTGGGGAATAGAGTTCCTCGCTAATTCCACCTATTGTTGCAATTGGTGGAGGTTTGTTGCCGGTATTGTAGAACGCACCAAACGCCGTCCCATCATGTTCCACACATGTACGATGGGGGACAGGTTGGGTGATCGCTCTGGCCAGGGGAGTTGACGAACACCTTCGAGAGCACGTTCGGTAACACGGGACGTGTGTGCACGGGCATTGTCCTGTTGGAAGAGGACATCTTCTTGGCGGTGTAGGAGAATGGCAATAAAATGGTATGGATGATGTTCTGGACGTAGCGTTCACTGTACAGTGTTACCTCAGCAAAAAACCAGAGGCGTACGGTCATTAAGGGCTATTACTCCCCAGACCATGATGCCAGGAGTTGGTCCTGTATGTCGCTGCCGTATACACTCTGGTTGTTGCCGCTCTCCTGGTCGACGCCGCACTCGCAAACGACCGCACTGGCGCCAAGTCAGAATCTGCTCTCAACACTATTCACAACTTCGCGCCATTCATCCCTCCGGTTGCGTCGTTCGCGACACCATCCGTGGCGGGCTGCACGGTGATGAGGTGTGAGAGGAAGCCTGGCGAGCGGCACCCTTGATAGTCGCCCAGCGTCCAGCAAATGGTTGGTGATAGTCCTAACTGACACCCTGGGTGCAACAGTGGTCCTAATCTGTGCAGCGGTCACCATGTGATCAGCAAAGGCTGCCGTCTGATGCGGTGTTCAAGGCGGGAATCCGTATGCCGCTACCGTCTGGATTCAGGTTGAAGAGAATGTGCACCATAGTTGGACCACCGGCACCACCAATGATGCACAGAAAACACTTCACGTTCTACGCGTTAGGCAATTCTTCGGAAAGTCCACCCAGCCTCCCTCATGTCCACAATATAACCTCGTTAAAAGTCCGTTAATTTCACGTGGTGTGGTCATCTATGTCAACGTGGCATGACTACAATGCTTACTACACACAGGCCGATGCTTGAAACAACATACTACTCTTTCACCGAGTTAACTACAGTTGTATTGGGCTCAGCGGTGTTATGCCTGGTACGCGGTTCCTACTCTGTCCACAGCACAGCACTGTTAATAGTTGCACGTACTGCCCTCTATCAATGCCCCATGATAAATATGGTGTTCCTACGTTGCCACGTTAATAGAGTTAATTTTTCATTTTTCATCATTTTTATCTATATTCTGCCAGCATACAATGTTAAGTTGGAATTGATTCTATGTTTTCGACTATATGACATACTTAACTACCATCAACAACATCCATGAACCACATCCATCCCTAAATTCTAGGTTTACATGATGCACTAAAAATATATCAGATTTGGTTTCACTCGGTCGAATGATTTACTCACGGGATATGACATACAACCCTAAACTTTTTATTGGCTGCCATTTTGAAAGCAAGCTCCTGGAGTTTTCGAAAACTATAATAGTTGGATACAACTTACTAAGTTCTGTATGTGTACCGAGTTCAGTGAATTTATGTTGACGCGTTCAAAANTGGGTGGGGGGGGGAGGGGGGCTCACACATACAGACACACACACAGACATTAAAGTGATATCATGTACATTTCTTTCCTTCGGAAATTAGGCTAAAACACTCTTAAGTAGAATATAAGGTTATTTAACAGTCAGAAATAAAAGTTGCAAGATAAAAATTTTTTTTAGTACAATATTGTTGTTCGCATGAATCGGCAGCTAGATCGGTTACTACTGCTACAATGGCCAGTTATAAAGATTTAAGTGAGTTTGAACGTGGTGTTATAGTCGGCGCATGACAGATGGGACATAGCATCTCCGAGGTAGCGGTAACATTTGGATGTTCACGTACGACAATTTCACGAGTGTACCGTGAATATCGGAAATCCGGTAAAACATCAAATCTTTGACATCGCTGCGGCCGGAAAAAGATAGTGAATGAACGGGACAAACGACGACTGACGAGAATCATTAAACGTGACAGACGTGCAACCCTTTCTCAAATTTGCGCAGATTGGATTTGTGGACTGCCCTGCAGGATTCATGGTGTCAATTGCCTCCTGCATACCTTCAGACATTAGTCGAGTCNACAGTGTTAGCAATGTATATTCAATTCACGGTTGCTTCAAACTTTTCAGAAGACCTGCTTAAGTTCTACTTTCAGAATATTCCTCCGTCTCATGTAAACAAAGTTTAGCCAAGTCTCAAAAATTACACCAAAAGGACAACGCACCGTATTCGTGCGCATTCAGTGTAATAACATTTTGCATAAGATCTAATTCATTCTAAGCATTACTAGAACACTAATTTTGTCCCTATATTGAACAATAATAAGGTATTTTTACGTTAAAAGAAGTATAAAACGATAGTAATAAACGGCATATTTAGGAAATAATCAAAACGTCATACAAGGTTTGATTTAAAATGTCTGAAGAAACCGCGAGTATATTGTATGCACGTGATTCTATTAAAGATGTATGTTAGTCCATATGCATTGAAATCGTGCAGGCAACGGATAATACATCCTATCATGGCTCAGTCGCTATGTTTTTTCAGCAAGTAATTTAGTAGCATAAGTGTGACAATCACGAGGGCAATAAGACGAGATCTGCTAAGGATTTGAATCTAGATATAACAGGCCACATGGAAATCCTCATTCACAGGTTCTAGGCCATATTGAAAGAATTGTTCTGTGGTTATGCGGTTAGTGTTGAAGTATTCCGTAGATATGCATTAGAAACGGCGTAAATGTACATAACGGGTTACAACCGGTTTCTAATGTCAGCGCCGGTACATGAAATACTGCTACATGGTGCAGATGTATCCACAGATTTGCTTTCAAAAGGTATTTTATGCGAAGAAGCTCAAAAGTTACAAAAAAAAAAAATTCCTTAAGATTTCGAAAAAAAAATCATAGAAAAACATTTCATTTAGCAGCAAATCAAAACTTTCTAAACATATTTTTAGTAACATCTGACTCAATAATATCTTCTATTTGATATTTACTACACAGGAAAGGAGGAAAATTAAGCGTTAAATTGATTAAACTTTATAGATACTGTAAAATCGTATGATGGTAAAATGTTTTTGGTGTAGTGTAAATTTTGTTAGATATTAAAGTTACACAAATTATATGTTATTTATTTAGTGTGACATATTTTTATTAGTATAGTGATAGTTCAGGAAATGTGGGTGAGGACTTTAAGAAACAATGTTAAGTTTATTTCATTGAAACTTTGCCAACACTTAGAAACATCCCAATAGGATTTATGAAATACATCTAATTTGTTCACAAATTAAAATCTAAAAAAATTTTAATTTTTTTATTTGGCGTATTTATTTAATGGTCTAATTAGTTTTAAGAAAAGTATGCGTGTATATAGATATGTATATATATGTATGTGTATATATGTATATTTATAGGTTGTATGTGAAAGTATGTTACAAACTTTGTGAGGTGATTCTTGTCGGAAATGGGGTACAGTTATATAATGCGACTTATAGCATGGCGCAAATTTTAAGGGAGAAATCCGCCCTTCGAAATAGCAAAAAATTTCGTATTTTGGCAAAATATCGTAAACTACTTAGAAATAAATTACGATTCTTTGGATACTGTCCTGTGCTAACAAGATCTGCTATATGTGAATAAATCGTTTCGATACCTTCTGTCTTCGTTAAAGTAATGTGGGCAGCCACCCCCTTTTTGGCTTAATTTTTCCTTCCATATAATTATTTTGAAATGTAATGCCATAATTGGTATCAAGAGGGCCCAATGAACAAAAAAAGATCGTCTTGTCGCAACACCCTCAGGCTAACGGTTTTGAGAAAAGCGAATAGAAATGTGGTAGCCTGTGAGGTAGGCGACACACATTACCACAGGGCATGCAACAGAATAACACGCGTGTGACAAACGAATAGCGAACACTGTACTGCAATTTTACAAAGCAGCAATTCCAACTGACGCATTTTCACAATAATATCGCAAAAGGTACTCGCAGGTCCGGCCACCTTAATTACTGCAGGCATTGAAACGCCGCAACAAAAACTGTCGCACACTCTGAAACATGTTGGTATTCGTTTCGCCGGCTGCTACGATGCGTGCCACGAGTTTCATCCATCATGTCCACCGGTGTCTCGTAGACAAGGCTCTTCCCACAGACAGAAGTCTAGGGGTGACAAATCGGTCAGGGGAGCGAGCAGGCCAGCCGACAGGGCCTCCCCTGCCTATCCATCTCCCTGGAAATACTTGGTCGAGGTACTCACGTTCAGCACAAACATTGTGTGGTGGTGCCTCATCGTGGTGTATCCACATGCCGTCAAGTATCATCAGTGGTGCGTACTCCAGCAACGAGGGCAGTGTGTGTTGGAAGAAGCACTGGTTCACGTGGCCGTCAAGACGTGCTGGTGACATGTACGGTCTTACTAAGTTATTATAGACTATGCCAGCTCGCATGTTCACAGCAAGCATCTCTTGGTTAAATGTCACGAGCGTGGCATGTGGATTTTCATTAGCCCACACACGGCTCTTGTGGCTGTTTTACACACCATTACGTGAGAAACAGGCTTCGTCTGTAAACAGGACATACCTCGGAAACACCGGGACACGAGCTGTCTTCTGCAGAAAAAATAAATGGAGTGTGGGGAGTGCACCCAGGGCAAGGCAACACCCTCCGAGTGACGGTCTTTCCAGCTGGAACCCGTAGGTGACCATCATCCCAGGGCATGACAGAAATGAGACCCTAGAATGTAGTGGCGCTGGAATACAAGGGCGGGGGAAGCGGGAGTACCCCGAGAAAGCCCGCCAGCAAGCGGCGTCGTCCAGAACGATTCCCACATGCGAAAATCCGGGAGTGAAACCGCTGGGGATAGGGCCCAGATCGCCGAGGTGGGAGGCGAGCGCCCTGGACACTACGCCACCGCTGCCCCTCTTCTGCAGGAACCATGCACAGAACTCATGTCTGGGTGGAAAGTCACGTGGCTCTAATACTTGCTGTAGACGTGTAGCTTTCGGTTTGGAATAATTCATACACCAAAAGTCGCAATTTTTTAAATTTGAATAAGTTTTAAAATCTTTCTTTTCTACTATATAGGATATTAAAATTACCTTCGCCAGCAACGGAGGTGCCGGCGTACCCCCTTCGCAGCTCACTGACCTAGTTGACATCCGTCCCGTACAGTGGAGCACCACTGTGACTCGGGCTGACAGGCAGATAAAACAATAAACTCTCATGCACGGGAGATAAGATATTTTCCGAAACGTTAAGACATATCAGTTTCAAAGAACTTCATTTTTTCACTGTTTTAATAAATTCTAGTTGAAAACGACTCTTCCGATGGACTGCATTGGCCACATTCCGCAGTCGCCAAGGTCAGCGTGCGTCGCCGTAAAGTGCAGCAGACGACAAAAATCTGCGGCCGAAACCGTACAATTTAAGGTCCTAAATCAATTTATTTAAACCTGAATCTAAAAACTAGATAGTTTTGTCCATTCAGAATGATATAAATATGTATGATATATCATTATTGCATGACTTTATAGTAGCTGAAATATGAAAAAGGGTTTTAGCGTTTACAAAACGGAGCCTGGGTATTTCCGTTCACATTTATTAGCAAATATATTGTGACCTTATCAAAAGCCAATCTGATGCTAAGAAAATAAAATTACTTTTCAAAAGAAAGTGTGTAATTTTTTATTTTAATGATCAATCATTTGGAGCCATACTCAGCGATTCATCTTATAATATATTTTCCCTGCAAAAATGCGAAATATATTGCCCTTTCCAATTAGGTTTATCGTATGCTCACAACATTTAAAAAAAATCTGCTCTTAAAACGTCCTACTGGGGTAGCTGGAAGACTTTAAGTGAGCGAAAAGGCAAGAAAGAAATCAAAGCCCGATTTAGAACGGAAACAGGATTACTTGCTGACCAAAATGTGCGAGTACACGGTACAAGTGATGATGGGAACACCTCTCGTCGTTTCGCCGAGGACCAAGCGAGTTCTGCAGCCATCACATGCACCAATGATGAGTTCATCGAGAGATGTGAGGTTATCCTCCACGCCCTATCCTGCGGTTTAACTGAAAATGCCGAAGCCTCCAAAAGAATGTGCTCTGCGAAAGGCAAATTTGTGGGTAGAGAATTATCTGTGGTTCCCTGTGCGTCTATCCATTCATAAGGTTCTTATTCATTGCGTAAACGTTATCGAACGTGGTATGCTATAAGATACTCACGGAAAAGTGAGCACTTTTGAAAGCCATCTCATTTGGAATAATAGTCAATAAATATATTTTATTTCAGCCTTAGACGTTAACTTCTGAGTGTGGTGGAATATACACACTATGTTTATTACTTACATGAAAATATTTATTTTTAAAGTTGGTTGGAGGATAAAAAATGGCTGAGAGGTAAAAGTGACAAAGCATTAAAAAAGGCTCACTTTTTCGTAACGAGCCTATGTCAATAGAAATGCTCAGCGAGGAAGCCCAAGAATGTAGGACTAAATATTTTAGAAGGTACAACAGGGATCGATATATGCAGAAAGCTAAGCAGGCATGCGCAAAATAAAACTGACCTAATATCAATTTTGTAAACTTATTCAGACACAAAATTGTCTTCAGCTAGATCTCTCCCACTCTGATGCCATCCATCTTTGCCTAAACATGTCCTTGCCTTGCTTGAAGATCCGGATATTGTCCTTCATAGTTGTGATAGCAATCACAAAGTGTCTAGTGATCAGGATAGTGAGAATGACGAAATGTAAATAAAACACTTAATTTATCATAAGTCTCAAATTATGCTAAGATAAATTCGTCACCGTGTCGTTTGTTATATTATTGATAAACAAATCTCTGTTTTACGAATATATTAGATAGTAAATTACACTTTTTATGAATTTTATAACATTTATAACATTATTTTGAATTGTCAACTCTAGTCTGTTAGTTTATAATATAACAGATCATTTGCGTGATTCATTATATAATAAATTTAAAATAATAGCCATTAAAAGAGAAAATGTTTTGTTTAAATCGTTCAAAAACCTTTGTTTAAGCTTACGCAGTAAGTAGACACTTGTTGTTACAGATTTACATGAATAATTATTTATTAGTCATTTAAGTTTATAAGGGATATATTCTGATTTGGATTTTTTTTGTTTATAACGTAAATTAAGGTACTTGTAAACAGTAGTTCTAAATTGCAGATTCGTGTCTCCTGCCCCGCTATGCGCCGGTCATTCAAAGGTCCTGCGGACGACGAAGTGAATGAGTAAAATGTAGGTGGCTCTTAACATCGAGGTCTTGAGAGCCGGTGAGGGTGAAGCGAGGTGAGTGCGGGACAGAGACGGAATGCAAGGGCGGGGGAAAATGGGAGATCCCCGAGAAAGCCCTGCTTACCAGCGGCATCGTCCGGTACGATTCCCACGCGCGAAAATACGGGGGAGCCNGGAGTCTCCTACACCCGCCCCCACCCCCCAAGCCCAGGGTCGACAGACGGTTAGATGGGGCTTATTGAGCACGACCTCGCGACTGCCGACGCGACCCGGGCTCCGAGGGAGGGCGACTCCGTGAATACGGCGACTCTCACAAGAAGGGAGGCGGGGTGAGGTCTCCTGCGAGCATGCCATTTCCAGGAAACGTCACGCAGCCCACGAATATTAAAGGAATCCTACCCCCGACACCGAGTATTCTTTAAAGGAGACGGCACGGCTTACTTGAGGATTCGTATTGTAGCGTTCATTATTCAACACGGCGAGGGAACAAATACATGAACGTCAGCACGTGACACAGTATCTGTCANCGTATTGTAGCGTTCATTATTCAACACGGCGAGGGAACAAATACATGAACGTCAGCACGTGACACAGTATCTGTCAAAGTACAATAGTGTGTGCTCCAAGTGCGGTGGGTGGGGAATATCTAGCATTTTTAATACACAAAAATTAACATCATTTAATTGGACAAACGATTACCTCGTTAAATTTATAAAATATTCCGGAATGAAATTCTAATATTAATTCGTTCCGATAATATTTCAAAATCCTCTCGATTTTTTGAAGTATCGCATTTTACACGCAATTATTAACACCGAAATTAATAACCTTCTGCTACCTAGTAAAGAAAAGTTTATACTATAAAAATAATTTGTATTTTTTGGAACCAGCTGTCAAAAATACTTTTAGAGGCATTATGATTAGAATTCTGTAGTTTTACAACAAACATGTGTCAGAGATAACTTACAAATNAGAGGCATTATGATTAGAATTCTGTAGTTTTACAACAAACATGTGTCAGAGATAACTTACAAATATGCAAGCATTATTTTTAAATTATCATCGGTAACATACAGTTAAGGTAACGCATTGTTTACAAACCACTTCAACGTGGACTTTAATTTGTCCTCGTAGGTCACCAATGGCTGTTCGGAAAAACATTCAAAGGATAAATTCACCTACATGTAGTATTTGAAACTTTTCCCGAACGTCTAACATACTACAGAGATTCTTATGCTTTTAGTTATTTATGCCAGTAATTTTTTTATTCAGCATTGATACAATTGTTATTTTTGTGAATGCACGTAAAAACTTAAAGGTTTATAAAGATATTTGTTGGTGTTTCCCAAATATTAGAGCCGCGAGTATTTCGCGAATTCATTAAGTGGCGAGGTAGTCTTCAAACACTTGCACTTTTCCCCTGCTGCTCTGGTTAAACAACAGCTGTTTATAAACGCCCCGTTTAACTGTGAGCCAATAAAATCCAGGAAGCAGTGGTGTTAGTGATCTATGTTCAGCCTAGACTACAGTCGCAATAATTCAAGAAGTATTAGGGTCTCTACTTTATTATTTATGATACAGGTTCATATATATATAAATAACTACTTTACAGAGAAACATTATGCAATAAAAGCAAAGAGATTTAAGTGATTTTATGAATCAGTATTTTTTATTGAATTCAAAACATATGAACGGGCACTAAAAGCCAAGAGTCATGATTCGGCGTTAGTTTTTACTACCGAGGAAGCTCGATTATGTCTTAGATTTTGGTTGTTTCACGGTTCAGTATAAACATCTCTGGCCGAATTCCAAAGGTTCACTGTAAACGGTAACCCGTTAGTTCTAGAATGACTCCGCACGACTCACAGTGGCGAACTGCTGGTCGATCTTAGTATCTCAATTCATAACCACGCCGCAGATTTAAATCTCGTATTATGTGCTTCTAACTTCGGTACCATTTTGTTCCCGCATATAACGGCCTCACTTTTGTGCATTTAGCACTGTTACGAGTTGTGATCAGGACTAAGCTGAGCTGCCTGCCTGATCACACCTTCGCGTATTTATCCAGGACACGGGCCGTGATTGCTGAAATTAGTTATGAAATCGCAAAAGGACAGAAATCCTCTCAACCGGCCAGTAAAGGGGGACAACGCAGCCGATAAAAAGGAAGTGTAGCCCGTGGGCGGTGTCTTTTGTCGTCGGGCCATTGGAACGAAGACCACTGCAGATGGGTGTGTCCGNAGTTCTAGAATGACTCCGCACGACTCACAGTGGCGAACTGCTGGTCGATCTTAGTATCTCAATTCATAACCACGCTACAGATTTAAATCTCGTATTATGTGCTTCTAACTTCGGTACCATTTTGTTCCCGCATATAACGACCTCACTTTTGTGCATTTAGCACTGTTACGAGTTGTGATCAGGACTAAGCTGAGCTGCCTGCCTGATCACACCTTCACGTATTTATTCAGGACATGGGCCGTGATTGCTGAAATTAGTTATGAAATCGCAAAAGGACAGAAATCCTCTCAACCGGCCAGTAAAGGGGGACAACGCAGCCGATAAAGAGGAAGTGTAGCCCGTGGGCGGTGTCTTTTGTCGTCGGGCCATTGGAACGAAGACCACTGCAGATGGGTGTGTCCGNAGGAAGTGTAGCCCGTGGGCGGTGTCTTTTGTCGTCGGGCCATTGGAACGAAGACCACTGCAGATGGGTGTGTCCGGCCGTCGACTTCCGCCATATCAATCAGCCTCCATATCATGAACAAGGGAAGGACTCTCCAATTAGACTTTACTCAGAATATGGCTGGTTTAATCTTTATAATTTAATATAGATAAATTCTTCTGTGTATTTGATATTATAAACTTTTAAGCACTTATAAATATTATATACTTCCGCGCATACTTCATAAAGTTTATATTGAAACAATATTGTACAAACTTAATGTTAAATATACCCCTTTTATATAGTGTTCATTGCACAACTCTAATCAATAACTTGTTATGCCCTTATAGCCCCTTTTTGGTACGAAAGACTAATATCATATTATAACAGCACGCTTACCTCGCATCATTGCAATTCAGGTTTGATTCCCGGTGAAGACAAATCCGGGTTTGCCATATGCGGTTTAGACGTGACGGATGTGGCCGGTGAGTTTTCTCAGGGCACTCCCCCCCCCCTCCCCCTAGCCCGGTAAAATAGGGAACTCTGTCCATCATCATCCCCACCTCAACTTCTATAGACAAAGTGAGAATGCCAGCAGCTTTGTAAGTTTAACCAACTTCCAAGTGGCAAAATTAAACTGATTTGTTTGGCACTAGATATGCCAAAACAACATGACTTGGTCTAAGGTTATCTCACAGTTCTTTTAGGGCGTAAGTATAGAAAAAATAAACGCAAACAAACGTTCATGTCGCTGTTTGGTTTTGACACTACTGTAGTATATTCGTAAGCCAATATTGGGAGGCGAGTGCGAATAGTAAAATCTGTCGAACTCATTAACATTTGTAGGAATGACAGTCTCGTCCCTCGGGCAGGTCAGTCTGTCACGCCTGGTGTTGGTCTTCTTTCTTCCACACTGAAAAAAAATACATATTTTGTTGAATCAAACAAAGTTTGTTGGCTGGAAGTACGCGAATAATAATACCTCGAGTACGTGGGTAAAGTTTTTTTTTTAACAACAAGCACATAAATAACTATAACTTCTTCTCAATATTTACGCATGTCACTTTTGATAAAGCCCAAATAACTGTTCANACAAGCACATAAATAACTATAACTTCTTCTCAATATTTACGCATGTCACTTTTGATAAAGCCCAAATAACTGTTCCACCACTTACCCTCACATGAAGAGAAGATATAGTTTTTGACCGCAGCTATGTTTTATGCACATCACAGTAACTTCGTTGTGAGTCGTTCACTGCATTTCTAGCCTACTTTCCGAAAGGAAAGTAAGGCTTATGAGATTACCTACCTGCCTGTGTGTCTGTGTGTGAAGGAGTGTGTGAATGCGTGTGTGTCACCCTCCCCCCTTTAAATTTTTAACGCTTTAACCAATTTTCACCAAAATCATTACATATATAGTACTTAGTAAGGATACCTCACTTTTATAATTTTAAACCACACCGGGAACTTAATTTCAAAATAGAGGCCATTTTAATATTTTCGTTGGTAGGTCTTCTTATCTCGAGAAACATTCAACCCGTTTAAATCAAATTCTGTATGCTGGCAGAGCCTCAGTTAAACATTAAATTTTCAAATATATATTGTTACTAGTGGGCCATTTTAAAATATAACAACAAACGAAGAAATATATATTTTACATTATATCTCGAAAACTATCAAAGCAATTCTCGCCCAATTTTGTACGTAAGTAATACAATGATATGTCAAGTATACATAAGAGATTGGATGTTGAGAGAGACCTCGAAACGGAGTTTGGAGGGCGTGTAGGGTCATTCGTGAACGCTGCACACGAAATATATGTCACTTTAAAAATAATGCACAGCTCGCGAAACATAAAATTATTGGTATCTGTTCGTAAATGTAATATATAAAGCAAACGAATGTTATTCTCTTCTGGCTNCTCGCGAAACATAAAATTATTGGTATCTGTTCGTAAATGTAATATATAAAGCAAACGAATGTTATTCTCTTCTGGCTTGTAGTGCTTCGAAAATAATTCCACAGATGGTGCGCACAACATTTCAGCGCGCTTGTCTGAGTCGCATTTGTTTCTCAAGCGGTAGCGTTTTTGTAAAGTTGACTGTTCTTCTATTACTAGCTCGGAACGACACGAATTTCATATACATTTCTTCAAATTACTAGAAAAAATAATTAAACAATATTAGCAAAATTTCTGTATGCTTTTGGAATTAATATCAAACACGTAAAGAAAGCCGGGTTGGAGAGGAGGGGTTAAGACGAGAAAAAAATATTTTGAAATTGCGTTTCGTTAGGATAGAGATCGTTTTAAACTATCTTTAATTTTGAACACCTATACATTTCTACTNATTTTGAAATTGCGTTTCGTTAGGATAGAGATCGTTTTAAACTATCTTTAATTTTGAACACCTATACATTTCTACTTTAGCACGAATTATAGTTACTAACACTAAAAACCGCTGTTTTATGACCACATAAAATAAAATGTATTAATAAATCTATGAGCTCATTCTTATCCGCGTATTTCCTGCTAGTCTGATGTGCACCGGCAGTGCACTCAGAATAGCCAACGTAATATTAATTTTCTTTCGTTCATGTATCAGCTGATACAGGTTCTGTAAATGGCACGTTGTTTGTTTGGAATACATATTTTGCCACTCACTGACTGTCAGAATCTGGCCAACTTATATGAAATGAAGTGTAGGCCATATAAAAGTACGAATT